>SMDT01000433.1:0-172057 GCA_005392925.1 Aquilaria sinensis
AATATGTGTGTGCTGGTTGGACCAATATACATATATTTGCATAAAGGACAAAAGGTCCACTTGGGTAATATAGTGAGCATTGTTTTAATGGCCTACAGAGCATGCACAGCTCTTGGGAATTGACACATTAAATATGGTCCCTTTATTTAAGCACTTAGAGTGGTAACATAAGTTGGTATCAGAGCAAGGTTTGAATGTGGTTTATGTGCGTATGACATGATGCATGTAGTTGCATACATATAGCTTTGTTGGGTCAGCTATTTGTGTTAAGTGCCTAACACACAGTATATATTGTGCTCTTCTGATTGTCATGAAATAGGAAAATGGTTGCCACAAGCAGAGGGGATGATGGACCTTATGAGCTCCTACTAAACAAAGGCAGGCCAACAGAAATTGAAGGGATGTATGTGAGCAACCAAGGGTTCAGGAAGTAGAAAGCCCAACACCTGAAATGAACGTGCCGCAGCTGTGCATTGACGTACAAAGAAACCTAGCTCAGATAAATGAAAACTTAGTAAGGTTACTGCAAGCCAACAATAAGGAGTCCTAGTAGCGTAAGCCTTACCACAGGAGTAGATCAGGAAGTTGCTAGGAATAGCATAGTGAATGCTTCTTCTGATGAACTTGAAGAGAATCAGGACATTGAAGATTAGGATAGAAGACATCCCAGAGGTAGAAGAATCAGGTCTGTGATTGGCCAAGTATCCAGAGTGAATAACTCAGCTTATGATCATTCCATGGGGAAAGAAGCTGAGAGACCTAGTGAGAAGAGGAGAAGAAGGAGACATAGAGACCATATGGACTTAAAAGATTCACACAGGTCAAGGAGACACAGAGCTGAAGATCTTGAAGGCTCTGATGATGTCGGATTGTTGGAGAGGTTTCAACGCCTAAGACCTCCATAATTTGATGGTACAGTAGGACTAAAAAAAGTAGAAGAATGGCTAAGATTCGTTCAGAAGATGTTTGAGAGGTTACATTTAAGCTCTATCAAGAAAGTATATATGGCTACCTACAATCTTGTAGGTAGTGCAGAAATATGGTGGAAAAGTGTTAAATATAGGCATGCTGCCCAAAAAGGCAGAAGAATAGATCATGAGCTGGAGATGACATGGCTTGAGTTCACAAGGTTGTTCCAAGACCAACATATAAGTGATGCCATTAAAGACATAAAGCAAGCTAAGTTTGATGCACTACAACAAGGCAACCTCAGTGTTCTAGAACATAAACACAAGTTCAAGCAACTTGTGAGGTATGCACCACAGCACCATGGGTTGGAAGAACTTAAAGCCAAGTGATTTTTTAGAGGCCTGAGACCAGATATCATGAGAGTTGCTAGGCCTTTCAATGCCATTACAAATCGTGATGCTATTCAGAATGCTTTACTGGTGGAACAGGAAGAGTATGAAAGTAAATGGTTTCCTAGTGGACCAGGAGAGACTAACCAAGCAGGAAGATCTCAAAAATGAATCAAAGGTAAATACACTAAGAAGGCTAGAAACCTAGTATGGAGGGCAAGGCCAAGAGTAAGTTTGTTGGCCCAAGGTGTCCTTGATGCAAGAAGTTTCATGGCAAGAGGCCATGTTATTTTGAAACACAGGCATGTCTTAGATATGGATCTTTGGATCACTGGATCAATGACTGCCCTTTAGTCAAAATGAGAGGGCAGGAGGACCATGGCCAGAATAGGCCTAATATGCCACCTACTAGAGACAATCAACCAAAGGGTCCTCTTGGAGCTCAAAGGCCTCAAGTGCAAGGAACTGGAAGGGTATTCCATATTGATAAGGGAGTGACATCCCAACAAGGAGCACTTAAAGGTAACATTCATTTTAATGGTGTGCCAGTTAGTGAGTTGTTTGATACTGGTGCTTTAGTGTCTATTATGGCTAGCAATTTAACTGAATCGATTAAATTGTCTATAGAATTCATGCCTTATATATCATTAGTAAAAACAACAGGTAGTCAATGTCTTTTCACTATTGAACTGGCTAAGAATTGTGAGCTTGTAGTTGGAAAGACTAAGATTTTGACTGATCTGCTAATGTTAAATACTCCAAAGTATAATATTGTTCTTGGCATGGATTGGTTATCAAAACATGGAATCAATATTGATTACATTAAAAGAAAAATCACATTGCTTGGTAATGAAGTGCATGCACTAATGAATTGTAAGGAATTAGTGTATGAAATACATGGCATGGAACTAGAAGTTATGGATGAAATTCCTATGATTTATTAAGATGAATATTACACATTGAATGGTGTTGAAAATGATGAGGAAGTTAATAGAATACCTGCAGTAAGAGACATTCCACAAGTCTTTCCTAAAGACCTGCTAGGTATTCCCCTCCAAGAGAGATAGAATTTGAAATCAAGTTACAAATCAAGGTAGTACCAATATCCATACCTCTTTATAGAAAGCCAATCATAAAGATGACTCAGCTTAAGAAACAACTTGATGAACTTCTTCAAAAAGGTTTCATAAGACCAGATGTTTCACCATGGGGAACTTCAATTCTCTTTGTGAAAAAGAAGGATGGATAATTGTGATTGTGTATTGACTACAGAAAGCTGAATGCTGTGGCTATCAAAAACAAGTATCCACTCCCTTAGAGTAAAGATCTATTTGATCAACTCAAGGGAGCAAAGATCTTCTCTAAGATTAATTTGAGACCTAGATACTTTTAGTTAAGAGATGAACACTATAAGTATAAAGTTATGCCATTTGGCTTAACTAATACCCCTGCTACATTCATGGATTTGATGAACCGTGTGCTCAGACCTTACTTGGAGAAGTTTGTAGTGGTGTTCATTGATTACATCCTAGTGTATTCTAAGGATGAAAGTGAACACGATCATCACTTAAGAACTGTCTTGAACACACCATTGGATAACCAACTATATGCAAAATTTTCCAAATGCTAGTTCTGGTTAAATGAAGTGTCTTTCCTAGGACACATCATTGATGCACAAGGTCTTAGAGCAAACCTAAAAAGGTCAAGCTTGTCGAAAAATGGGAAAGACCTAAGATTGTAAAGGAAGTAAGAAGCTTCCTAGGACTAGTAGGCTATTACAGAAGATTTGTGTGAAAATTTTCCATGATTGCCTTAGTTACACAACTAACCAAAAAAGGTCAAAGATTTGAGTGGACTAAGAAGTGTGAAAAGAGTTTTCAAGAACTAAAGAGTAGATTGACTCGAGCCCCAGTGTTAATCCTACCTGATTAAAGTAAGCCTTACATCATTTATACAGATGCATCTAGATCTGGGTTTGGATGTGTTCTAATGCAAGATAGAAAAATGATTGCTTATGGGTCAAGGCAATTGAGACCTCATGAGCAAAATTACCCTACCCACGACGCAGAGCTTGCTACTGTGATATTTGCCCTAAGGCAATGGCGACACTATCTACTGGGAAGTTCATTCTTGATATACGCCCACTATAAAAGCCTAAAGTGCTTGCTCACTTAGAAAAAATTAAACATGAGGCAAAGAAGATGTTTGGAGTATATCATTGACTATGACTGCAGCATTAAGTACACTAAGGGAAAAGGCAATTTGGTTGTAGATGCCTTAGGTAGAACGTATACAAGATTAATAAAAGGTAGTTCTACAAAGGATGTAACTAATGAAAATAGTTTATTATGCCTTTGGCATAAGTGGCAGAAATGGGAAAATGCACAAGTTTGTACATTGACCATACAATTAGGACGGATTGAAGAAATAAGAAAGGCACAAGAAGTAGACGCAAACTTGAAGAAGATTTCAGTGGAAGACAAAGGGTCCTTGTACAAATCCTTGTCCTACAAGAAAGGATTATTGTACTTCAAGGACAAAATATGTGCGCCTAGCGAATAAGAACTCATAAATAAGATACTTGAAAAAGCTCACATGAGCAAACTGAATATCCATCTTGGGAGTGAAAAGATGTACAAAGACTTGAACACACATTTTTGGTGGCCAAACATAAAGAAAGGCATAGCCACATATGTGTCTAAATGTGCAACATGCCAAAGAGTGCAAGTAGAGCACCAAAAGCCAGCAGAAACACTACAGACTTTACCCATCCCAGTTAGAAAGTGGGGTAACATAACAATGGACTTTTTAATTGGTTTGCCTATTACCAGATTAAGACATGACACAATCTGGGTCATTGTGGATAGGTTAACTAGGTGTGCTCACTTCTTGCCAGTAAAGATCATAGACTCATTGGAAAAATTGGCGCAAATGTACATCAAAGTGATAGTAAAACTGCATGGAGTGCTAGAATCCATAGTGTTAGATAGAGATCCAAGGTTTACAGCTAGATTTTGGAGTGCTTTTCACAAGGCACTAGGATCTAAAATCCACCTAAGCACTACTTATCATCCTCAGACTGATGGACAAACTGAAAGGGTGATTTAGATACTGGAAGACATGCTTAGGAATTGTATATTGGATTTTAAAGGAGAAAGGGACCAACATTTACCTTTGGTGAAATTCTCTTATAACAACAATTATCAAACCACCATTGGTATGGCACCTTATGAAGCCTTTTATGGGAGAAGGTCCATGACACCCTGTTGTTGGGTGGAAGCCTCAAATAAGCTCAAATTGGGCCCAGAGATTAATGAAGAGACAACAAGTAAAATCATGAAGATATAAGAAAGGTTAACAATAACTAATGAAAGGACCATTGCTTATGTGAACAAAAGAAAAAGAGACTTGGAGTTTGTGGTTGGTGACAAAGTGTGGCTCAAAGTAGCACCAACCAAAGGCTCTATGAGGTTTGGCAAACATAGTAAAATATCTCCAAGGTACATTGGTCCATATGAAATACTAGAAAGGGTTGGCAACGTGGCCTATCGGTTGGCTTTACTGCCAAGTGTGTCAAGTCTCTATAATGTTTTCCATATCAGTATGCTTAAGAAGTGTTTATTGGACACAAAGCATACTATAGTAGTGGAAAACATATAGTTAAAGCCTAGTTTGACATACGAAGAGTAACCTATAGCTATCTTAGCTAAGGATACCAAAAGGGTAAGAAACAAGCTTATTCCCATGGTCAAGGTTCAATGATCACACCATTCTGAAAGAGAAGCAACTTGGGAAATTGAGAAAAAAATGAAAGAGAGATATCCAGAAGAGTAACACAATCTAAAGGTAATTTTGGAAGACCAAAATTTTTAAGGCGGGGAAGAAATGTTGCACCTTCACAAAATGGAAAAGTTACAGCATAAGGACCTCAACTTATATGCTTTAATTTTCACCGTAGTGTATGATTTTTTAAGTGTAAAGTATTCAATATACACCCCCTTAAGTGGTGAAAATAGTGATAGCTTGGTCCTTAAGAAAGCAATGGCACATCACCTAATTTTCAAGTAACATATGGACTAAACTGTAAGGTTACAAAAGTTGGGTACTCAGTTGCACAAATTTCTAAAGATGGCTATGGAAAGGACATGGATGAATTGTGAGGAAACGACATGGATGGAATTATGAACAAAATTACATGGAAGGAATTAATGGCATTGTTGGGGACCAAAGTGCTCAAAGCGGCAAAGTTTACCAATTATGGCATAATGCCAACTAAGGTGCTAAAGTGTCCAGATTTTTCGCCTACAGTCAAAATAATGTTTTGACAAGGTTAAAAGAGGCAAAAATCTATCATTTTCCTAGCCAAAAATTCTGGAAATAACCTATCCAAGTGTTGGCCAAATTTTCAAAAATTTACATATATGCCACCTTGGTCAAAATGATGTATAAATGATGAAAAATCTTCACTTTATTGCCATTTTCCTTAAATGTTAACCTCCAGCATCTAAGATCTCTTCCTTAAGCTCTTCCATCATCCTCCACAGCCACCATACCTTAGGAAAACAAGAAAAAGCAAGAGAAAGCAAAGAAGACATCAAAGAGTGTAAGAAAACCTAATTTTTGCTCTATTCAAGTTTTCAGATTTCATAGAAAAGGTAAGGGTTTTCTTAAGTGTCCTCAAATTTTTATGGTATTTCTAAACATCCATGAAGCTAAGACCATGCTTGGAAGAGAGCGAAAAGCTCAAGGAACCAAGTATGGGTTAAGGGGAAAGAAGCATTGCATGGTTTCAGCCTTAGTGTTGCCATGCTAAAGATGGCAGCAAGAAAGAAGGGTTTCTAAGGCCCAAGTTTGTACTAACTATGACCTAAAAGACTCGTAAGACCAAGAAAAAGCTTTAGGAGGGCTGAAATAGTGTTACTAAAGTGATATCTTATTGTTTTACTGAATGATTATTGACTAACCCTAATGTGTTATTGCTGCTAGCATTACAAATGTTTGTTGTTGTGTTTGTTGGTGCATATGATTGCCATATTTGTGTGTATGTGTTGTTTTTGTATGTTTTTATGTATTTGGATTTCATACGGTACATTGCTATGGAATACTTAATACTGAAAGCCCTTACTAAGTTCTTTACAAAAGAGGTTACTCCCCTTTCTATCCATTTTCAAGAACACCTGAAATAGAACATTTAAACTAATAGTTCCTATTTGATTTTCCCCATGAAATTTTAGGTATATGAACTTTGATATATCTATTATTAAACAAATAGGTTTTATGATTTTTAGAGCACATTTACTAATTTTAGTGTTGGTACTTTCCGCCTTGCACAAAAGCTACCTTTTGAAGTTTCTAGAATGCATTGTGTTTGTAAGGCTCTCCAAGAAGTTAGTGTGCAAAACTAAATAATCTAGGAAATATGTATGATGCATATTTACATGTAAATACACTATGGATGGTGTATGGATGATATGTGAAGCAATAAAGTGATATTTGAGTGTGAATGTTTAATTCTATCCATTTTTCAACTCATTAGTTGTTCCAAAGAAAATTTTGTTTAATGCTTATGGCATGCCTTTAAATTTAGGGGAATGAATTTCCCAAGTGTAGACCTATAAGAACCTGCCCATGTCAGTTTTGCACCTGGAAATGAAATGTATGAATTTTATGAAATTTTTTATGGGCATTATGGTCATTAGTTGTATAGATTTGGTACACTGTACTCCAAGATCCATAACTTACTGTACATAATGGGTTTCGCTATAAAATTTTGACCACACATAGAACACATTAAGATGAAAAAATTTTCTTTTTAATCATTTGATTTGGTGCCCTGTAGCAAAAGTTATAACCTGTCAAACTTGGCTAATTTTGCTGTGTACTGCTCATATGGTCAATTTTACCTGGTTGAGTATAAAATCCATAATTGCAAAATTGTGTGAATTTAATGCCTCAAATTTATTTCCCTATGAATTTTTAACTATATTAAAGGGTTGAAGACATTTAGGGCATAGAGGAACATCGGTTGAATTTAAGTTGGACATGGTGTGAAAGTTTGGACACGTGAAATGGACACCAATGGTACGAAGTGTGCATTTGATTGTACATGCCCTTGGGCATTTTACTCAAATCCCACACTGAGCAGGAATAAAGAAATCATTGTCATCATCATTACCTCTAGATGAAATTGTATGTGAATATGTGTGTGATGATTGGACTAGTATACATATATTTTCATAAAGACCAAGAGAGCCACTTGGGTAATATAGTGGGCATTGTTTTGATGGTATACAGAACATGCATAGCTCCTAGGAATTGACACATTAAATATGGTCACTGTATTTAAGCACTTAAAGTGGTAACCCTTTGGTTGGACTAATTTCAACTAGGTTTTGAGGAGCCAACTAGGTATACTAAGGACCCACATCGAAACCTCATAGTTGAAGGCATAACTAGGTCCTCAATGGTATTATACCTCATAACTAGGCTAATGGTACTGCACTGTGGTCCTTTATAAACAAGTTTCCTTGCATATGGTATAATCAACCACAAAATTGAAGAAAACTTCTAGGACCCAAAGGAGCTTTGAAAGCCCTAAGGTACCACCATGACACCTCAACCCTTAGGTACCGTAAGTACTCCCTCGACCTCCCTTGAACCCCTTAGCAAAAGTTGCTTATCCCCAACCCTCTTTGTGCCCAATTTGTGCCAACTTGTGCTATAAGTACCTTGGAAGGCCTTTCAAGAATTCCAAACATGCTTGGAATGGCATCCAACTACTCATACTAAAAAAACATGTTGCATAGGCGATAATGAACCCTAAGAAACACAACTATAATGCATTAAAACATCATGCCATGCTTAATCAAGCACCTAGTCAACCATGAACATCCTTGCCCACTTATCAATGCTATTGCCAAAACTACTTGTCTCCAACAAACAACAACACTCTAAATGCATCAATTACATTTGGAACTCTTAATCCCTTCCTTCATTTCAAGTCACGAGCAAGAATTAGGAAACCTTCACCAAGAACTAAGTTCTACAAGGTTTTACCTAAGTTGCAAGCAAACCAAAGCACATGACACCAAATTAACACAATCTAAGCAAAACCCAAGTCATAAAACACTAAACAAACAAGAAATCATCAAGAATTCTTGTTTGGCTTTTGGACAAACCCAAGTCACATAGGAAAAATGTAAATCGGGCTTCCAAATCACCAACCAAGCTTGAAATGAGCTACCCAAAGCTTGTATAACCTTGGAGCCTTGAAATTTCACCAAGGAACTTTGATTATGGACAAGAACTAATGAAGAGATCAAGTGGGCAAGGGAAAGCTCGGGTTTGGAAGGGAGAAGATGAATAATAGTAGCCTCTACCACTTTTCCTACACATTGCAACCCTAATAACTTTGACAACCGTCAAACTTTCACAAGTTTATCAAAAGAACCCCTTTACCAAATAGTATCCCAAGGTCAAACCATAGTGAAACCATAAGCACTTAGGCAAAATTTTGGGTTTTAAGCGAGGGTTGGGTTTTAAAAAAAAAATGTTTCAAACTCTTAAAACTCAGCCTGACACATTAGGATGCAAAATTACCAGTTTGCCCCTAACCTCTTTTGGTGCTATAAAATTTTCAAAACTTAGTAAACCTTGACTAACTCACTTAATCTTGTTAAGTGAACTTAAAATAAAGTTCTAAACTAAGATTTAATTTATTTTACCCCTTCATTTAAGTTTCCCACTAGAAAATCCATAAAATCACACTCAAAGTACTAATAGAGATGGACCCAATGATAGCTCCACACAGTCATAAGCCCTTTGTTGATTCAAATAAGTCTAAGACTTATGAGATTGATTTGCCTATTGCTATTAGAAAACAAACTCAATCATGTACTCTTTGTTCTATAACCAAATTCATGTCTTATAATGCTCTATCTAGCTGGTTTCATGCTTTTTCTTATGAGTTGGATACTACATAAATTGCAAAAAAATATTGAGGAAGCTTTGAATGACCCCAAATGGAGAGAATAAGTCATGGAAGAGATGCATGCCCTATAGAAAAATGAAACCTAAGAAGTGATGGACTTACCAAAAGGAAAGCAACCTGTTGACTATAAATTGGTCATTGTACTAAAGTTCAAATTTGATGGCACAATAAAATGGCACAATGCTCGACTGGTGGCAAAAGGGTTTTCATAAACCATCAACATTGAGTATAATGAGACATTTGCACCAATGGCGAAAGTGAACAATATTCAAGTTTTCTTATCTTTGGTAGTGAACTTGGATTGGCTTCTTCAGTAGCTTGATATCAAGAATGGTTTCATAAATGGTGTAGTAGAAGAAGAAGTTTACATGACAATACATTCAGGACTCTATAAAAAAGGTGAAAATAAAGTGTGCAAGATCAAAAAATCCCTATATGGAATGAAGCAGTCACCAAAAGCATGGTATAAGAGGTTTGTAAGGATAATAGAAAATTAAGAATATCAGCATGCACAATCAGATTATACTATGTTCTTCCAGTAATTGAATGATGGTAAGAAGATAACTTTGATTGTATATGTTGATGACATAATCTTAACATGGGACAATATTATGGGGATGAAAAGGCTAAAAGGAGTTATAGCATCAGAATTTGAAGCAAAGGATTTGGAAGAACTGCAAAACATCATGGGAATGGATATTGCTAGATTAAGGAAAGGAATCAATGTCTCTCAGTGAAAGCATGTCCTTGACGTCTTAGCGAAATTGGTATGCTTGGATGTAAGCAAAGTAATAGCCTAATTAAAAGGTGAAACGAAACTAGAAGATGCTGGAAATTTGGTAAATAGAGACAGATATCATAGATTGGTTGGTAAGCTAATCTTGTTATAGCCCTTCTAGTGGGAGGCGCAATTGAGGAAGGTAAAGTGTTTTAAATTAAGTTTAGAAACTTAATTCTAGTTTACATAGCAAGAATAGAGAAGTTTAAGGCTGTTGATCCACCGAGCTTTGATGGGACAGGTGATCCTGATAGAGTAGAGGATTGGTTCTCCAGGATGAACAAACTTTTCACTTGTGGTGGTTATGTGTCAGAGCAGTTGGTGCCATTGTTTTTTATTGGAACTTGTGTAGAACTTTGGTAAGCTTGGTTGAACGAAAAAGGGATTGATTCTTCCTTGTTACTTGGAGTTGAGGTAAGGGAGATATGTTTTTAAGTTCATTGAATGACATTAGCTTGAGTTTGCTTGAAGAATTCGAGTAGTTTTAACTATGGCATTAGTTAACGGTTTTGGTTGAATTATGGTGGACTAGAGGAATTGGAAGGATTGGATTGATGTTTCAAGACATCATAGATTGGCTTGCGATAGTTGGTTGTGATCTATGCAACATGTTCTCTGTGTATATAAAATTTGGAGGCATTCCGAGCATGTTTGGTATGTGTAGGAAGTGTCCAAAGTTCGTAGCAGCAGAAGTGAAGTTTTTCTGGGCATTATGTAGGTTTGGTGACGCATCGCCAATCCCCACGAGTTCCCACGATGCATCACCAATCCATAAAACTGTCTCAGAATGTTGACAACTGTGGCGACGTGTCGCCAAGACAACCTTTGACAACTGGTTTTGTTTTTGGCATAACTTTTTGCTCGGGTGTCCAATTCAGGTGATTCAAGATTCCACATGAAGCTAAGAGGGAGTACTATCACCTCTATGTTTTAAAAACACCTAAAATGCCCCAATTTTAGATTTATATTAACTCAAAGTGAAGGCAAGTTTTAAAGAAAACTATGTTGCAATGATCACAACAAGGTATTACTAGCTCAGGTGAGAGGTTTAGAACCTTTGTCAGCCTAGCCATGCTGTAGCCATGAGGTCACAAGATGAAACCTTGTTCATCTAGTCTACAACAACGAGGCCCTGTGGCCTAGTCTACAAAGTCCCACCATAATTCCCCGACATAACGGCTATGGGAAGGCTACATGATTGCATCCAGTAAGCTTTGGCTTGCTAGGAGCGGGTCAGTGATCAGGACTCACTAGGCACGGAGTGATGCACTGTGAGGAGGACTACTTGAGGAGAGGTCTTATGGCCTAGTTATATATGCATATATAGTAGAACCCTTGTGCTGTGTGAGCTCGCAGCAAGAGTCCTAGTATTTTCCTGCAGGTACATTGAAGATCCCTTACTGAGAATTGTTGAATTTTCATTCCCTAGTTTTGTTATGCAGAGACTAAAGTTGCTGGACCGGGTAATCGTTGAGGATTATCTCGGCAATACTCTTTTTTGTGTATAGGTATGATAGTTGAGAATCCTTGTGATTCTAGTCTACATAAGTGCTTAGTTGGCTTGTTGGTCAAGTAACAGTACTAACTAGTATCTTCCTTTGGCTGCAGAACGTAGTAGCTCTTGGCAAAGGACTTTTGAGACTCGCCACTAGGACGTGTATCCAATGTGGGAGTTAGGCTAAAGAGATCTCAGTAAATGGTTGTGTTTATACAGTATTTTAATTGCCTCCATAGTCTATGTTATGAGGAGTCCTCGACTCTAGGATTGCTCTTGGATGAGGGCATTAGTCTACTTTATGTATGAATGTTCTCACGAGTTGCTATGTGTAGTAAACTCACACAAATGTTGATTTAATATGCTTCGGCTATTTGTATTTATTTTCCGTAGAAATTACTCGGCCGAGTTAATGTTTTATGGTTTTAATAAACCAAGTCAAAGCATGAAGAACATGCATATTGCATATTCTAGGATAATCAACTAGTATCATGGGATTTAATCTACACACATACACAACTAGCCAATTGCAATCCACCGTGAGACCAACTCTCACAGGGCTTCCTGGGCAGGGGCACGGGCGGTCTTGTCAATTTTTGGTATCAGAGCTTAGGACTTATTTCATAGATATTGGACGCTAAGACTGAGATCTAGATTGAAAAGTCCAAGTGCTAGGAAGTTAGTACTAACCAACATCTGGGGAATGTTGTCTGGCTGTGGTTGCAGGTTGCTATGGTTGACACTAGGTCAGGAGCTTCAAGGGGAACTAGGGAACCTGGTGAAGGTTCTAGTGACACCGTTGTGGCAGGGCTGGATGAGATATCGGGGGTATTATAGGGGTTGACAGAGATTATGGCCCAAGTGGCACAGGGTATGAACACCCTTGTGACTGAAATGTTCAGGGATTATGAGGATAGAGGTGTTGTCTAGGAGGAGAATGACCCACAACAGGATCAGGAAAGGCATGCTGAGCAACAGCAAGTGCCTAGAGCGCATGGACGTGAAAATCAGGTTCATGAGGAGGAAGAAGAACCAGAGGTGTTGGAGGTGTTAGTGTTGTGCCCAAAAGCCAATCATGAGATGATTGTATTTTTGCACATTGAGTCATGATATTTTATTAAGGCATTAATCCAGCAATTATGTTTGTTGTTTTGTTCCTGCGTAACTTAACAAACATAATTGTAACCCTAGAATAATGATATTCTTAAAAGTCCCTGGTCTAGTATTATTGTGGAGCGGGTTGCAATAATACATAACGACTAGCATATGTGGAGACTAATATGAGATATGTAGTCTACATATGGATACAAGTTGGAGAACTTGTGTACTGGACCGACCCACCATGAGAACACTACATGGATCGTTATATGAGTGTCATAAGTGATTCTCATAGTGATCATGGTATATGTAGTCCTTCGACCTAAGATCATCAAGGTTCCCTACATGTGAGTCACATACTTTGATACTTTCCTTTGTTGCTCGTAACTGAGTGAACTTGAAGGAGGTCATTGGGTATGTCACATATCATGCGGAGGGATTTGTATGATCAAGATGGGATTTGTCCCTCCTATGTAACGGGAGTGATATCTTCGGGCCCCTTGATAGAGTGAGACTTAGAGAATGCATGGCCATGCTCGGATGAGTTGATATATGAAGTCAATGTCATCAGTTTAAGTTGGTCTACTCAGTAATCAAGAAACCAAAGATTGGGCTATACGAGAGTGACACATTCCATGTCTCGTGCTTAGTCTTGATATCTTGGACAAAGGGACAATGGCATATATCGGTGATGATCATAAAGGTTTAGTCGAATCATCGACAATCTTGTCACTTGGGTAGCAATGATGTGTTGCTAGACACCGCTCATTGCTTATGATCATAAATGTGATTTATGATCATTGCCAACATGGTAAGAGCCTATTGGGTCGCACACATAGAGCTATTTGGATCATTAGAGTGCATGGGCTAATTATTTGGGTTATGGTTTCACAATAATTTCGTATTAATAATGGGCCCAAGAGTTGAGCCATTATTAAGCCCGAAATTAAAGCCTAATTGGATTAGGGCTTTGAAACCCATTAGGCCTGGAAGTTGAGTTTCACTATAAATACAACTTTTAAGTGAGAAATTCGCAGGTCTCCTTGCCCTAGCCTCCAAAAAGGACAGCCACACTCTTCTCTTGCAATTCCTTGGAGGACGCAAGCTAGCACTGCGAGCGCAAGAGAAACGCATCTGTCGGGACGTGGTGGAAGCGTGGTGATCCCGAGAGGCTCGTGTGGATACCATAGAGAGCTTGAACACGTCAACTGTTCAGGTTTTGTGATTCAACTCTACAGTTGAGTGAGAGATCTCAACCGAAAATTAGGTATGAAAATTTTCAAACACCCGGTTTACCCCGTTTCACTTGGATCCTAGAGGGTTTCGGTTAAATTCCACTGCACTGTTTGGCTCCCGAAACCCATCAGTGGTATCAGAGCTACTGGTGAAACCCTAAATCGGGATTGAGTGTTGAATCGCATGATGCTATGTGTTCGGTTGCTTTTCGGCCATGATTAATTAGATTGATTCAAGATGCATGAAACTGGAATTCGTAATGAACATATGAGATATATGAAGAAACGACACAAATTGGTTAATGAGATTAATCTCAAATTGAATGGTATGAGATACCTATATGGATTAGGATTCTTGCAATAGTTGCAAAAACCCTAGCTTGGTTCGGATTCAGCCTGTTCAGGCACCGAAAGTAAGGTATTTTTGGTGGCTCGAATAGAGGAGTCTCGGGTGCCTACTTGCTCGAAATAGAAGATTTCGGGCTAAGCAATTGTAAGAAAATTTTTTGCGCAGGGGGGCGCTGCCCCCCACGCCCCCCGCAAGGGCGGCTCCCCTTGACCTCGTCCGCTGACCGGTCAGCGGAACCACCGCCCACTGACCGGCCAGCGGGAGCGGGACCGCCGTATGCGAAGCGCCACATAAATAAAAACTGGTTAATCAACGCACGAAAATTGGCATGCATCTTTGTTGAATGAGATTTGACATGATATGCTGATTGGTGTTTGAAGCATGGTGCATGGTTATAGCCCTTGATTGGTTGTACTTGTAAATACGGCCTGCGAGTCGTGCCTTTTCTTATCACTCTCATTGTACATTCTCTTCTCACCTTACTCCCCTCGAATGTAACTCGAGGTTTCTATTATTGATGTAATGGTGCATTATGGGATCATCCAAGGTGGTATGTCCAAGGATCATCCAAGGAGGCATGTCCAAGGAGATGACAACAAAAGGGCAGCCAAGAAAGGAAGATAAGGAGCTTGTGAAGACTCTTTTCTTTTCTTAGGCTTTTATGATATTCTTATTGGCTTTAGAATATCGCATAGTTTGGGCTATAACCATGTCACATTTACTTTCTTGTAAGCATGAGATGCATGTTTTATATTTGTATGTGATGCATGTATAAGACAACCGGAGATAACAAATTGGTGAGATCAAAAGAAAAAAATCCCTCAAACAAATATTAAGTCATTAAATGTGATGCCTTCCAAATGTTGGCACTCGTCAAGACTTTGATCAACATTAGGTGGGTTTGCCAAAGCAAAGCACCTATGTTCATCTTGGTAAGGCGCGATGGGATAATAGTGATATCCAAACTGCTAACTTTGGGTTCGACTTAACTAAGTCATCCTAATAGGATTAGGGACTTAGAGGCATAGAGTTGGGCTTAAGCTCATGAGATGAGCTTGGACAAGTGTTGTTCACCCAACTATCCAAGAGTTGCATAAGATGCAATTGGCAAGGAGTTGCCTACCTAAATAGCTGTAACTTGAGAGAAAAGCCAAAGCTGACTCAGGTTGTGGTCAAATATGGATCTTGGCCCACTAGAATACCTTAGCGCCGAGGTGTTCCGAAATAATATCGAGGGTTATTATTTTGAGGAAAATAGTGGGAGTATCGTTTAATAAAAGTCCTTATTAAATGAATTAAAATACATGACTCTTACACTGCATATTTACTGTTGTAGATAACCATGGCACAAAACACATCGACACTTTCGTTGCGATCGATCCTTGAGAAGGAAAAACTGAATGGGACCAACTTTCTCAAATGGTACCGAAACTTGAGGATAGTCCTCAAGCAAGAGAGAAAGGCTTATGTCCTAGAGCAGCCCATTCCGAATGAGCCTGCTGCCACTGCTCCAAGAGCTGAAAGGGATGCTCACAAGAGGCATTCTGATGATGCTTTGGATGTTGCATGCCTCATGCTTATTACCATGGAATCTGAGCTTCAGAAGCAACATGAGAACATGGGGGCGTTCGATATGATCGAACATCTCAAAATGCTTTTCCAAGAGCAAGCTAGGCATGAGAGGTTTGAGACCTCTAAGGCATTGTTTCAGTGCAAGATGTCTGAGGGAAGTCCCGTGGGTCCTCATGTGCTCAAGATGATTGGGTACATTGAGAATCTTGAGAATTTGGGATTTGCTCTTCAGAAAGAGTTGGCTATCGATGTAGTCTTGCAATCGTTGCCTGAAAGCTACAGTCAGTTCGTCATGAACTATAACATGAACGACCTTGACAAGTCCCTCCCTGAATTGCTCAACATGTTGAGAACTGCTGAGCAAAACCTTAAGAAGGCTAAGCCCATTTTGATGGTTCAAAAGGGCAAGGGAAAAGGAAAAGCCAACAAGAAGAAGGATAAAGCTAATGGAAAGTCCAATGCTAGTTCTTCTTCAGCTGCACTGAAACCAAAGGGTGGTGTGGCAAAGGAAGGGGAGTGCTTCCATTGTAAGCAACCTGGACACTGGAAGCGCAATTGCAAGCTCTATCTTGAAGAACTTGCTAAGGAAAAGGGAAGTAAGACTTCCACTTCAGGTATTTTTGTTATAGAGGCTAACTTTTCTACTTCCTCATCTTGGGTATTGGATACTGGATGTGGATCTCACATTTGTGCAAATGTGCAGGATCTAAGTAGAAGTAGAAGATTGGCCCGAGGTGAAGTGGACCTACGTGTTGGAAATGGAGCAAGGGTTGCTGCCTTAGCCGTAGGGACTTATGTTCTCACTTTACCTAGTGGATTAGTTTTAGAATTAGACAACTGCTACTTTGTGCCTACTATTAGTAGAAATTTGATTTCTGTTTCTTGTTTGGACAAGAAAGGTTTTTCATTTATAATAAAGGACAAATGTTGTTCTATTTATTTGAATGAAATCTTTTATGGTAGTGCTCAACTTAGCAATGGGTTGTATGTTCTAGACCTCGAAGATCCAATCTATAATGTGAATACCAAGAAGGTCAGATTAAATGATTCAAACCCGACCTATCTCTGGCACTGTCGCTTGGGCCATATAAATGAGACCCGCATATCCAAGCTCCATAAGGATGGACTCTTGGACTCATTTGATTTTGAATCATATGAGACATGTGAGTCATGTTTGTTGGGCAAGATGACCAAAGCCCCATTCACAGGGCAAAGTGAAAGGGCTAATGACTTACTAGGACTCATACATAGTGATGTATGTGGCCCTATGTCTACACAAGCTAGAGGAGGTTTCCAATACTTCATTACTTTCACTGATGACTTCAGCAGATATGGCTATGTGTATCTCATGAGACACAAGTCAGAATCCTTTGAAAAGTTCAAAGAATTCAAGAATGAAGTAGAGAATCAACTCGGGAAAAGTATCAAAGTGCTTCGATCAGATCGAGGTGGAGAGTACTTGGATCGAGAATTCCTTGACTATCTGAAGGAGTGTGGTATAGTATCACAACTCACTCCACCAGGTACACCTCAATGGAATGGTGTATCTGAAAGGAGAAATCGAACTCTGTTAGACATGGTTCGCTCTATGATGAGTCAAGCTGACCTTCCAAACTCCTTTTGGGGACATGCTCTAGAGACAGCCGCTTTTACACTAAACCGAGTTCCATCTAAATCGGTTCAAAAGACACCATATGAGATATGGAGTGGGAGGCATCCCAATTTGTCTTTTATGAAGATTTGGGGCTGTGACGCTTATGTGAAACGTCAATCCTCTGACAAACTAGGGCCCAAATCTCAAAAATGCCTTTTTGTTGGGTATCCCAAAGAAACAAAGGGTTACTATTTCTACAATCCTTCTGAGCAAAAAGTGTTTGTTGCTCGAACTGGTGTCTTTTTAGAGAAAGAGTTTATCTCTAAAGAAACTAGTGGGAGGAAAGTAGAACTTGAAGAAATTCAAGAACAACAAGGAGACATCGAACCTGAAATGGAACCTGAACAGACACCACAAGATGTTGTGGTTCAAGAGTCTGTTCCTGTAGCACAGAGCCCACGTAGGTCTGGTAGGATTCGGCGTGAGCCTGAGAGATATGGATTTCTCGTGACTCACACTGGTGATGTGATGCTCATGGATCAGGATGAGCCCACAACCTACCAACAAGCTATGTCAGGGCCTGACTCTGAGAAGTGGCTAGTGGCCATGAAATCCGAGATGGAATCCCTGTATGAAAACCAAGTATGGACTTTGGTTGACCCACCTGAAGGGGTAAAACCCATAGGGTGCAAATGGGTTTTCAAGAAGAAAACTGACATGGATGGTAATGTGATTACCTTTAAGGGACGATTGGTTGCAAAAGGTTTCAAGCAAATTCATGGTATTGACTATGATGAAACTTTTTCACCAGTTGCTATGCTTAAATCCATCCGAATTTTGTTTGCTATTGCTGCACACTATGATTATGAGATATGGCAAATGGATGTCAAAACTGCATTCCTAAATGGAAAGCTACTTGAGGATGTGTACGTGACACAACCTGAGGGTTTTGTCACTCCTGAGAATGCCAATAAAGTGTGAAAGTTGCAAAGGTCCATTTATGGACTGAAGCAAGCTTCTCGAAGTTGGAATCTTCATTTTGATGATGCAATCAAAGAGTTTGGTTTTATCAAAAATGAAGATGAACCTTGTGTCTACAAGAAGGTTAGTGGGAGCGCTATTGTCTTCTTGGTGTTGTATGTAGATGACATACTACTCATCGGGAATGACATTCCTGAGCTACAGTCTGTGAAGACTTGGCTGGGGAAATGTTTCTCTATGAAGGACTTGGGTGAAGCAGCCTATGTGTTAGGCATCAGGATCTATAGAGATAGATCTAGAAAGCTTCTTGGCCTAAGTCAAAGTACATATATTGACAAGGTGCTAAAGAGGTTTAGCATGCAAGATTCCAAGAAAGGATTCTTGCCCATGTCACATGGTATCACTCTTTCTAGATCTCAGTGTCCGAGTACACCTGAGGAGAGAGAGCGCATGAGTAAGATTCCATATGCCTCAGCAATTGGATCTATCATGTATGCCATGATATGTACTCGTCCCGATGTCTCATATGCTTTGAGCATGACAAGTAGGTACCAATCGAACCCCGGTGAGAGTCACTGGACAGCTGTTAAAAACATCCTTAAGTACTTACGAAGGACTAAGGATGCATTCTTGGTCTTTGGAGGTGAAGATGAGCTCGTTGTAAGGGGTTACACCGATGCAAGCTTCCAATCCGATAAGGATGATTTTAGATCGCAATCTGGTTATGTGTTTTGTATTGGTGGTGGTGCTGTGAGCTGGAAGAGTTCAAAGCAAGAGACAGTAGCTGACTCTACAACAGAATCTGAGTACATTGCCGCCTCTGATGCTGTGAAGGAGGCAGTTTGGATCATGAAGTTCATCACTGAACTTGGAGTGGTTCCAAGCATTGTCGACTCGATGGAGCTCTATTGTGACAATAATGGAGCAATCGCACAGGCTAAGGACCCTCGATCTCACCAGCGATCCAAACATATACTCCGACGCTATCATCTCATCAGGGAGATCATCGAGAGGGGTGATGTAAGGATATGCAGGACTTCGACAGATAGCAACATTGTTGATGCATGATAGCCATTCTAGGTCCATCGGTATTAGATACATGGATGATTGTGATGGCCAGGGGCCTCATCGTTCAGAGTCATGATGACTGGAGGGGAGACTTCTGGGAGGAAGAACGCCTGGTGGATTGGATCGCCCAAAGGAGAGTGCCTGAAAGCTCAGAAACAAAGGGTTAGGAGGCCCCCAGAGTGTTTTTCCGGGGGGGAGCCTCCGACGCCCAAGTCAGTGGTGGCTGAGAGAAAGGCAGGGAAAATAGCACAAAGGGCTGAGGAGTCTCGCCTGGTAATTTTCTCAGAGTGTGGGAGCAGTGTTTTGCCAACCAGCCTCCTGCCAAGTATTAATTCCTGGTATTTATAGGAGCGCCTAGCCCGTTCAGATCGCGACACGTGTTCGGTCGGATGTTCCTGAATTTCTGGGCGTAGGAGACAGATAGCTGGTAGCAGGTTGCCTTGAGCCATGTGCTGAGATGGGCCATGATGTGATTCTGATGGCGTTAGCATGGCAGAGCGCCTTTTGAGGCGGATTGTGGCATCTGTGAGTGGATGTGTCAGAGGCTTCCTTAAATGCTTCCATAAATGCTCCTGCCGTACTCCCGAGGTCCCTGGGTGAGGTCGTCCTTTGGTACGGACAGAGCCTCTTCGGGAAACAAGCCCTCAGTTCGGGGGTTCCCAGTTTCAGGGAGTTCCGCCTTCGGGGATATCATGTTCGGCTCGCTATGTCTGGTGCCGCTTTTCCGAAGGCGATCTGTTCACAACCTTGGGGGGGCAAGTAGTGTCCTCGGGTTTTCCTGGCGTGCCGGGCTCGGAGCTCTTCGGCTATCTCCCGAGGTGCATGATCACACCTTTTCTCGGGTAGCGCCAGTTCTTCTGGCCATTCTTGTGGCAGGGAGTTCGGCCAGATCGAGGCGATAGCGTTTGGCTATCACATGCCCCCCTTTGGAAAGCCGAAGTGAAGACTTCGGTTTTGCATCTCTTTCCGAGGTTGTTTATGGGAGTCTCTTTGGAAGCTTAACCTGTTCCGAGGATGCGCCTTTTGCCCGAAGATCATGGGCTCTTCGGCCTTGGCCTGTTCTTTGGTGTCTTCGAGGCGGAGCCTGTGCCGAAGATACACCTCTTGCCCGAAGGTCATGGGCTGTTCGGCCATAGCCTGTCTCTTGGCGTCCTCGAGTTGGCCTGCTCTTTGTTTCTGCAGGTCTGTTTGGCCAAGCGTGTCAGTCTGAGCGGCGCGTCCCAGTTTTCCAGGGATGTCAGAAGACGTGTCCCAGTTTTCAAGGGACGTTTGGAGGACGTGTCCCCCATTTTTGCGCAGCGGTTGACACGTGGCGCTTTGCCATTGGAGGAGAGTCACGTCGGTTACAGAGGGCGCGCCTTTTCAGGTGCAGAGAGCAGTTACGGCGACGGTTCGCCTCCAAAGGGTACTTATGACGATGTTTCGGTTACCCACCTCTGGCTTTATAAATAGCCCATTCCATCATAAGTTCCTTTTGCTTTTTCTTCTGCTCTTTTCTCTGCTTTGCCCCTGTTCTTGCACTTTCTTGCTTTCTGTGGCGGAGCTACCTTAATCAGAGCTTTTTTCCAGCCAACTTTCACGACGGCGTCCTCAGATTTTGGCAAATCTTTCGGTGGGTTTTTGTTTTCCAGAGTGTTTTGATCCCTCTGTTCTTTTGAGTTTTTCTCTGGAAACTGTTTTCTTCCGTTTTCAAACTCGTTTTCATGTCGAAAATGCCCATTCCTGAGAGCTGGCAGCCTCTTTTAGCCCATCCTTGTTGCACCACCCCTGCAAAGTTAGAGAGGTGGAAGAAAAAATTCTTTCTTCCCTCTTACGCCATTACTAGGCTGCCTCGTTCTAGCCATTATGCTTTTTCAAACCATAGTAAGGAGGTTACCGTTTTCCGAGCCCAGCTGAAGGCCGGTCTTCGGTATCCTCCCCCGAAGATGGTGTGCGAGTTCTGCAAATTTCATGGCATTGCTGTGAACCAGCTTCCCCCGAACTCGTTCTGCTATTTTAACGCCTACCTCTGCATGTGTGGCATCTTCGGGATAGAACCCCATTTCATAATCTTTATGCAGTACTACAAGCTCTCTGTGGTCCCGAAGGGTGGCTTCTATTTCATGCTACCTCGGGGATCCGGGAGCAAGAAATTCATGTTCACCTTCGCCACTAAGGATAGCTGGCGGGGGTGGCAACTGGCGGGGGTGGCAACAGAAGTTCTTCTTCCTGAAGATGGACGAGGCCTGGTCGTACGTTCCGACCAAATGGGCTCAGGGAACACTGGATGTGGACGTTGTTGATCCGAGGATGCTGCTGACCCCAGAGTTGGCTCCCGTGTTCGCGGATTTCGACGCCCGCATTCGGGCTGTCTCTGACTGGGATCCCGAGGTCGCTCCGCGCGCCCTTTACCCTTTTCCAATCAACTGGAAGTTGATGACCGAAGAGGTCCTTCGGGAATTAAAGGTGGTAAAGGAGCACAAGACTGACCTCAAGATGCCAGCTCCTGCCATCGCCGGGAAGGATTCCTGGTTGGTCAAGCTTCTTAAGGAGGAGATTTCTTTCGAAACGCTTGTCGAAAGTGAGTCATCTTCTACTCCTTTGCTGTTTTTTTCCTTGGACTTACGCTGATGTTTCTCTCCTTTTTCAGAGATGGGCGACGGGACTGCCGCCTATTACAAGTCCCTTTTCTCCGGCCAAGTGGAGAAGGGCGATCAGACGAAGAAGGCGGCTTCCCGAAGGCGAAAGTCCGTTGGTGCTGGTCCCTCGTCTAAACGGGCGAAGAAGACTGTTATTTCTTCCCATTTGGAAAGTATTAGGGAGGGAAACGAGGACGCCGAGGTTGCTGTCACTTCGCCGCCTGATGATTCGGCCGAGGCTGCTCAGGTTCCTCTAGAAGAAATTCCCGAGGAGACTGCTGAGGAGCCTGGGACAGCCGAGATTCCGGCGCCTGAGACTGCTGTTTCCGAGGTCCCTTCAACCGACGTCCCTCCTCAAGGTCCTACTGCGTCGCAGGCCCTCCTTGATGTAGTGGTAGAAGTACCTTCTGCCGAGGAGCGGCGCAGGCGGAAGGGCAAGGGCATTTCGGCCGAGGAGGCCGAGGACTCCGAGGACGTCGTTGTCGAGGTTCCACCAGGTTTGTTTCCAGACAAAGTGTACTTCCTTTGTTTTTTCTGGATTGCCTTCTTTGTCTTTAATCTCCTTCTCATTCTTGCCACGCAGGGGAGTTGACTACCCCTGACTGGGCGGCCGAACATGCTCGGAAGCGAGCTCTTCGGGACGCCAAAATCCCGCAAGGGAAGATACCAAAGGAGCCTTTCTGGACGTTCACGGAGGACATGAATTTGTACTCCGAGGACTGTCCTCAAATGGCGAAGGAAATTTCGAAGGGGGTGCTTACTGAGGCCTCCTTCAAGGCTATAGCGGCGGCCCATCCGGGGGATAACACTCTCGCCGCAAAGATCACCGAGCATGCTGCTCAGGTATATCCTTCACAGCTCTTTCCCTTCAATTTTTTCCTAAGTGTTTGGCTCTTACTGACCTTGCGTTTTATCTTTTTGCAGCTGCTGGGGTACGCCGGCTTTCTCCGAGTTCGGGTGGCCAGGGAGGTTGCCTTCCGAACTTCGGCCACTTAGACCATGAATGAGGCGAGGATCGCACTCGCGGAGTCGGCCGCCAAAAACCAGCAGCTGAAAGAGGCTGCTGAGAAAGAAGTGACTGCCCTTCGGGAGGAGTTCCGGAAGGAAAAAGAACAACTTCAAAAGGATTCCTCCCAGAAGATTGCTGACCTCGGTGAACAAATAAAGGGGATGCTCGCCGCCAACGAAGATCTTCTCAAGCACAAGGCTGGTTCTGACAGCCTTATAGTGTCGTTGACGAGTGAGAATAACACTCTCCG
Source organism: Aquilaria sinensis (assembly GCA_005392925.1). Taxonomy (NCBI): domain Eukaryota; kingdom Viridiplantae; phylum Streptophyta; class Magnoliopsida; order Malvales; family Thymelaeaceae; genus Aquilaria; species Aquilaria sinensis. The sequence goes on from SMDT01000433.1 coordinate 23,336, forward strand.
GGCTGAGGTCGAGTCTTTGAAGAAGGGGTCCAAGGGGACGCTGGAGATAAAGGCGCTGAAGGAGGAGATCGCTGAACTGGAGGACGAGCTTGACGACCTCGAGCTTGATAAGAACGAGTCTGATCAAATGGCGAAGGTTGCCTTTCAGGACGGCTTCTGCCTTGCTCGTCACCAGGTTCTCCAGAGGTTCCCAGATTTAGACCTCTCTTTTCTGGAGGCCCTAAATATTCCTGAGGGACCTCGGTGGGAATGGTCCAAGGTCGAGCATCTGAAACTTCCTCCTTCAATGCCGGCGCGAAAGGTGGTGGAAAAGGGCGGGCCAGCGAGTGGCTCTCGGGACGCCGCGAACCCTTAGGCTATTTTTTAGGGCCCCTTTTCCTTCCCTTCTACTTTGTACTCCTTCTTCGGGCACTTCTTCTGTAAAGCAGCTTTGCTCTTAATGAAGATTTTTTTTGGCTAAGTCTTTTCTTGCAAGTTTCTTCATTTCCATTGTCCCGAACACGTTCGCTCAAGAGACTTCGGAAAACCTGCGATCAAAGAAACTTTTTTACCTTCCTTTGTCCCGAGCCTGTTTGCTCCAGAGGCTTTCTGGAAAGTCTGAAAAAATTTGACTAAGTCTTTTTGCAGGCTTTTGCATTTCCAATTTGTCCCGAACATGATTGCTCAAGGGACTTCGGAAAACCTTCAGTCAAATTTTTGTTTTTCCAGTTGTCCCGAGCATGTTTGCTCAAGGGACTTCGGAAAACCTTCCGCGAGATTTTTCACTTCCCATTTTCCCGAGCACGTTCGCTCAAGGGAGTTCGGAAAATTATCTCTGCGCTGGCTACGGCGAGTACTTCTGCGAGATTTTTGTTTTCCATCTTTCCCGAGCGTGATGGCTCAAGGGACTTCGGAAACTGCATATCTACGCTTCCATCTTTTGGCGAGCATCTGGCGCGGAATTCTTAATCTGCGCTTTATTGCACGAATTTTCTACTTTGGATACTTAAGAACTTTCCTTAAGAGCATTCTGTACTTACAATTCCTCCGCTTCATCTTAGGCGTAGAATTTTTTCAAGGCGTCTGAGTGCCAAGTATTTTTCAATTCTACGCCTTCGGCGTCGCCAAGTTTGTACACGCCTTTTCGTACTTCGGCGAGAACCAGATAAGGTCCTTCCCAGTTTGCGCGAAGTACTCCGTGGGACGGCCTTCGGGGTGCAAAGTCAGCCTTTCGGAGAACGAGGTCTCCCTTCTTGATTTCTTTTGGCCTGGCCCGTAAGTTTATAGCTGCGGCCACTCTTTGCTGAAAAGCTTTTCTTCTCAGCTCGGCTATTTCTCTGTGTTCGCCGACGAGGTCGAGCTTGGTTCTGAGGCCGAGGTCGTTTCCACCTTCATCAAATACTTGCACCCGTATTGATGGTCTGACTATCTCGACTGGGATAATGGCCTCTGTCCCGAAGACTAGTGAAAAGGGAGTTTCCCCTGTGGCCCTTCGGGGCGTCGTTCGGTAGCTCCATAATACGCTTTGGAGTTCTCCTGGCCATTTCCCTTTTGCTTCTCCCAGTCTCTTTTTCAGGCCATCTTTTATGGTCCTGTTCGATACTTCCACCTGCCTGTTACTTTGGGGGTGAGCTACTGGGGCGAAGTGCATCTTTATTCCGAGGTCGCTGATAAATTCCTGGAATCCTTTGTCTATGAATTGGGATCCATTATCAGCTACTAGTACCCTCGGTATGCCAAATCTGCATACAATGTTCTTCCATACGAACTTCTGCACTTCTTTTGCCGAGATAGTTGCTAGTGGTTCTGCCTCCACCCATTTTGAGAAATAGTCCACTGCTACCACGCAGAATTTCACGCCTCCGGGTGCTGTGGGGAGTGGCCCAATAAGGTCTATACCCCAGACTGCGAAGGGCCAAGGATAGTCTGCCGAAGTTATCATTTCCGAGGGTGTCCTCTGGATTTTCGCGTGTCTCTGGCAGCTACCACATTTCCGGACGAACTGTCTTGCGTCCTTTCTCAGGGTAGGCCAGAAGTATCCTTGGCGGAGTATCACTGCTGCAAGGGCATCAGTTCCAATGTGTGAACCACACATGCCTTCGTGGAACCTTCTTCAAGGACCATTTCAGTATCCTCTTCATCCACGCATCTTTGCAGCGGGTTCGCATATCCCTGCCGGTATAACTCTTCGCCAATCAGGAAGAATCTTCCGGAGTGTCTTCGCAGTCTTACAGCATCGCCGGGGTCTTCGGGGAGCAAATTCTCTGCGAGGTATCTTTTTATTGGATCTTTCCACCCTGTTCCCGAGGTCATCATGCTCAGCACTGAGATGCTCGGATGGTCTAGCACCTCGGTATATGTTTCCGATTTCGCCAAGCAATCCGCCTTACTGTCATTCCGCCGAGGTACATTTTCGATCCGTACGGCGTCAAACTCTTGGGTGAGCTTTGCTACTAGCTCATGATATTTTGCCAAGATTGGGTCCTTCGCCCCATAATCTCCTGCCGTCTGCCGAACTACCAGCTGGGAATCGCTGTGAACCTTTAAGTTTCTCACGCCAATTCTTTCTGGCCAAGCGTAATCCCGCTATAATGGCTTCATACTCAGCTACATTGTTGGTGATGTTGAAGCTGAACTTGATAGCTTTGATTACCTCCAGGCCTTCGCGGCCCCTGATAACTGTTCCGGCTCCCTGGTGTTCGGACCCTGAGGCCCCGTCTTTGTGCACGGTCCATTCTGGCTCACCCTCTTTTGGATATGAATGGCTCTCCTCAGTGGTGGGTATTTCGGCGATAAAATCTGCCAGTGCTTTGGGCTTTTATGGCCTTCCGAGGCTCATACGTGATTTCGTGATCGCCCAGCTCTATGCACCACTTGGAGAGCATTCCCGAATGATTAACTCTCTTCATGACCTCCCGTAGCGGTAGACTACTTCGGATGATGACGGGGTGAGCCTGAAAGTATGGTCGCAGCCTTCTCCCTGCAAGCACCAAGGCGTATATAGCTTTTTGAAGCAAAGGGTACCTGACTTCGGCGCCATGCAGGGACTTGCTGACATAGTAGACCGGCCATTGCTTTGGCCCTTCTTCTTTCACAAGGACCGAGCTCACAGCTTTTTCTGTGACGGCGAGGTAGAGTACGAGGGGCTCTTCCTCCCGAGGTTGTCGCAGAGTCGGCAGGCTGGCCAGGTAGACTTTGAGTTCTTCCCAGGCCTTTTGGCAATCTTCGTCCCAAGGATGATCATTCCTTCCGAGGTCGCCTTCCATTTTTGCTGCCTTTGTGAGGACTTTGAAGAAAGGTCGACACCTATCTCCGTACCTGGAAATAAACCTGCTCAGAGAGGTTATTCTTCCGGTGAGTCTCTGCACGTCTTTGACTGTGGTAGGAGTTCGGAATCCAAGCAGAGCCTTAATCTTCTCGGGTTTAGCCTCGATGCCTCTTTCGGGTACCATGTACCCAAGGAACTTTCCCGAGGTCACCCCGAAGATGCAGTTCTCAGGATTTAGGCGGATCCCGAAGGCTCTGAGTTTTTGGAAGGTTTCCTCTAAATCTGCAACGTGGTAGCCAGGCAGCTTGCTCTTGACTATCATATCATCAACATACACCTCCATGTTTCTCCCCATTTGGTCTTTAAAGACCTTGTTCATCAACCTTTGGTAGGTGGCTCCTTGCATTTTTTAGCCCGAAGGGCATTCTGACATAGCAGTATGTTCCTCCCTCGGTGATGAAGGCGGTTTCTTCTTCATCTTTGGGGTCCATCCTTATTTGATGGTAGCCACAGAAGGCGTCTAGGAAACTAAGGAGCCCATATTCGGCGGTTGAATCTACCAGTTGATCTATTGGCGGCAGAGGGTATGAGTCTTTTGGGCAAGCATCGTTCAAGTTTCTGAAGTCGATGCACATCCGGAGTTTGCTGCTACCTTCTTTTGTGGCAATGACCACGTTGCTTAACCATTCGGGGTACTTCACCTCCCTGATGACTTCGGCGTCTAACAGACGCTGGACTTCAGTTTTGACAAAGTTGCTTTTGTGGGCCGAGATGCTTCGTTTCTTTTGCCGGACAGGTTTTGCTTTCAGGCTTACTTTGAGGCTATGCTTTATTATGCCAGGGTTTACCCCTGGCATATCTTTCGGCGAGTAGGCAAACAGATCTTTATTTTTCAGCAGAAAGGATACAAGATTTTCCTTGTCACCTTCGGCCAAGCTCTTCCCTATTCGGGTAGATTGACCTGGGACAAGCTCTACTGCTTCCGTTTCTGCTTTGGCGAGATCTTCTTCTTTGCCTTTTTCTGGCGCCTTTGCCTCCATCGTTTGCGCGAGGTTGCTCGCCGGAGCTTTTCGTGCTTTTACAAACACCTTTCTTACCTCGGCTTGGTCTAGGAAGACCTCTGCATCTCCATCCTTGGTCGCGAATGTGACAGTCAAGTACTTCACATCAGGGCGAATGTGCAGGTTTCCCTGTGTCTGCCTTCCAAGGATGGCGTTGTACGAGGACGGGACGTCCATGACGATGAACCTCGCCATTGTGGAGGCGTACAACTCAGCTGCTCCGTCTACCGAAGTCCCTCTCATCATCAGTGGGAGGTCGATCCATCCGAGAATGGGCAGTTCGGATGGTCCAACCCCAAAAGTGGGCGAGGTGACAGGCTTTAGTTCGCTGCTGGAGATGCCCAAGCTCGGCAGTAGGTGCGAGAATAGGACGTCAGCATTTGAGCCATCATCAAGCAACACTCTTTTGACGTCCCAGTTCCCTATCCTCGCCATGATCAGCAGCGGATCGTCGTGGGGGAAGACGACGGTGGAGCCATCTTTGCGAGCCAGTTTCTTTGATGGACTTTGATACTCCATGACTGCAATTTCTCTGGCTTTCCGCTTTCTTTCCGAGGATGGGAGCCCCGTGGTGATGGTTTGGATAACCCCTGCCGGAGGTGGAGGGCGCCTTTTTGGACTTCGGTTTCTCCGCCTGTCGGAGTCATAGTCCTCATCTTCGGCCCTTTCTTCCTCCACTTTTCTGCCTTTCGGGGATGGCATCCGCAGGTATTTCCGAAGTTGGCCCTGCTTTATCAGCGACTCTATGTACTTCTTCAGCTGGAAGCAATCTTCGGTCTCATGACCGTGGTCGCGATGAAACTGGCAGAACTTCTTTGCATTCTTCTTATTATCGGCGGTCATGGCCCTTGGCCGCCGAATCTGCGTCCCTTGCCTTTCCAGCGCCATGAGAATGTTGGTCCGTGTAGTGCTCAGGGGTGTGAAACTTTGAGGTTTCCTTCCCCGCATCCTCCGAGGTCGTCCTGCTTGTTCGGTCGGATGCCGAGCTTGCTGATTGGACCCATCGGCGCGGTGGTGATCGGGCTTCGGCCCTGCCATTCTTAGTTCCTCGGCGGTCATGTGCTGTTCTGCCCTTCGGTAAAATTCTCTGAGGGTCTCCGGGGGGTCCTTTGAGAACTCGTAGAATAGCTGTGAGTCTCGCCGAAGGCCCCGTGTCATGGCAAGAATGCGGATTTCGGGCCGGAAGTCTGGGATGCTCAGAGCTTCCCTATTGAATCTTTCGACATAGTCTCGGATGGTTTCTCCGTTCCTCTGCTCTATGTCGAACATCTGGACAGGCATCTTCGCCGTAGGCCTGCTCCCAATGAACTGCTGGGTGAAGGCTGTGGACAACTCCTGGAACTCAGTAATGGTCCCTGGGGGCAATGAATTGTACCACGCAGTTGCTGGCCCTGTGAGGGTGACTTCGAAGCACTTGCACATGGTAACATCATCAGCACCGTGTATTATCATGCTCCGTCTGTACTTCGTCAGGTGGGCCTGCGGATCAGTACGACCATCATAAATTTCCAACCGAGGTACTCTGAACTCGCCTGGCATGGCTGCCTTAACGACGGCCTGAGTGAAAGGGGAGTCACCTTCGCAGGATGTTCCCGAGGGTCTGGCCCAAACGGATTTTCTGGCCACTTGTTTTTCCACTCTGTCCAGCCGTGCTAGTATCTTCTCCATGAGCACTGTGGCGCTAGGGCCTTCTTCAGGGAATGAAGATCGTCGGCGCCTCTTCGGGGGGCGAGTTCGGCGCTGAGGGGACAAGGACCTCGCCTCAGGCGACGAACTGCTTCGCTGTGAGACTCTCAGTCGCTTGGACCTGGTTTGTCCCACAGAACGTTTCCCGAGGGCTATAATTTCTGTGGATGATTCTTCGCGAGGGTCTCCACTCCCCAAACTGCGATGTGTAGACTTGGGACTCCTCTCCCGAGGGCGTGTCACTGAGGGGGGTCTCTGGGCCTGTGCTTGCTGCGGCCACCTTCGGCCGATCTGCTGTGTCACTTCAGACACGACCGAACGCTGAAAGTCCCTCAAGAAACTCATGGTGACTACCAGAGGGCGGTCTTCCTCGGGCGCAGAAGTCCCTGGGAGTGTTTGCTTAGCAACCGGTTGTATCTCAGGCGCAGACGGGGACCTCGGGAGTCCCTTGTCCTTAGAACGCCGAGTCTTAACGACGGCGATCTCAGAGCGGGTTCCCACAGACGGCGCCAAATGATGGCTAGGGGCCTCATCATTTATAGTCATGGTGGCTGGTGGAGGGACTTCTGGGAGGAGGAACGCCAGGTGGATTGGACAGCCCAAAGGAGAGCACCTGAAAGCTCAGAAACAAAAGGTTAGGAGGCCCCCGAAGTGTTTTTCCGGGGGGAGCCTCCGACGCCCAAGTCAGTGGTGGCCGAGAGAAAGGCAGAAAAAATAGCACAAAGGGCTGATGAGTTTTGCCTGGTAATGGGAGCCGTATTTCGCCAGCTAACCAACCTCTTGTCTGGTACTAACTCCTGGTATTTATAAGAGTGCCTAGCCCGTTCAGATCACGACACGTGTTCGGTCGGACGTTCCTGACTTTCTGGGCATAGGAGACAGATAGTAGGTTACCTTGAGCCATGTGCTGAGACGGGCCATGATGTGATTTTGATGGCGTCAGCGTGGCAGAGCGCCTTTTGAGGCGGATTGTGGCGTCTGTGATTGGATGTGTCAGAGGCTTCCTTAAATGCTTCCATAAATCTCCTGCCGTACTCCCGAGGTCCCTGGGTGAGGTCGTCCTTTGGTACGGACAGAGCCTCTTCGGGAAACAAGCCCTGAGCTCGGGGGTTCCCAGTTTCAGGGAGTTCCGCCTTCGGGGATATCATGTTCGGCTCGCTATGTCTGGTGCCGCTTTTCCGAAGGCGATCTGTTCACAACCTTGGGGGGCCGAGTAGTGTCCTCTGGTTTTCCTGGCGTGCCGGGCTCGGAGCTCTTCGGCTATCTCCCAAGGTGCATGATCACACCTTTTCTCGGGTAGCGCCAGTTCTTCTGGCCATTCTTGTGGCAGGGAGTTCGGCCAGATCGAGGCGATAGCGTTTGGCTATCAGATTGGCTTTAGTGCAAGTGGGAGATTGTTAGTGTTGTGCCCAAAAGCCAATCATGAGATGATTGTATTTTTGCACATTGAGTCATGATATTTTATTAAGGCATTAATCCAGCAATTATGTTTGTTGTTTTGTTCCTGCATAACTTAACAAACATAATTGTAACCCTTGAATAATGATATTCTTAAATGTCCCTGGTCTAGTATTATTGTGGAGCGGGTTGCAATTGTTAGTATTGTGCCCAAAAAGCCAATCATGAGATGATTGTATTTTTGCACATTGAGTCATGCTATTTTATTGAGGCATTAATCCAGCAATTATGTTTGTTGTTTTGTTTCTGCGTAACGTAATAAGCATAATTGTAACCCTAGAATAATGATATTCTTAAACGTCCCTAGTCTAGTATTATTGTGGAGCGGGTTGCAATAATACATAATGACTAGCATATGTGGAGACTAATATGAGATATGTAGTCTACATATGGGTACAAGTTGGAGAACTTGTGTACTGGACCGACCCACCATGAGAACACTTCATGGATCGTTATATGAGTGTCATAAGTGATTCTCATAGTGATCATGGTATATGTAGTCCTTCGACCTAAGATCATCAAGGTTCCCTACATGTGAGTCACATACTTTGATACTTTCCTTTGTTGCTCGTAACTGAGTGAACTTGAAGGAGGTCATTGGGTATGTCACATATCATGCGGAGGGATTTGTATGATCAAGATGGGATTTGTCCCTCCTATGTAACGGGAGTGATATCTTCGGGGCCCTTGATAGAGTGAGACTTAGAAAAATGCATGGCCATGCTCGGATGAGTTGATATGCGATATCAATGTCATCAGTTTAAGTTAGTCTACTCGGTAATCAAGAAACCAAAGATTGGGCTATACGAGAGTGACACATTCCATGTCTCGTGCTTAGTCTTGATATCTTGGACAAAGGGACAATGGCATATATCGGTGATGATCATAAAGGTTTAGTCAAATCATCGACAATCTTGTCACTTGGGTAGCAATGATGTGTTGCTAGACACCGCTCATTGCTTATGATCATAAATGTGATTTATAATCATTGCCAACGTGATAAGAGCCTATGGTTGGGTCGCACACATAGAGCAATTTGGATCATTAGAGTGCATGGGCTAATTATTTGGGTTATGGTTTCACTTTAATTTCGTATTAATAATGGGCCCAAAAGTTGAGCCATTATTAAGCCTGAAATTAAATCCTAATTGGATTAGGGCTTTGAAACCTATTAGGCCTGGAAGTTGAGTCTCACTATAAATACAACTTTTAAGTGAGAAATTCGCAGGTCTCCTTGCCCTAGCCTCCCAAAAGGACAGTCGCACTCTTCTCTTGCAATTCCTTTGAGGACACAAGCTAGCACTGCGAGCGCAAGAGAAACGCATCTGCCGGGACGTGGTGGAAGCGTGGTGATCCCGAGAGGCTCGTGTGGATACCATAGAGAGCTTGAACACGTCAACTGTTCAGGTTTTGTGATTCGACTCTACAGTTGAGTGAGAGATCTCAACCGAAAATTAGGTATGAAAATTTTCGAACACCCGGTTTACCCAGTTTCACTTGGATCCTGGAGGGTTTCGGTTAAATTCCGCTGCGCTGTTTGGCTCCCAAAACCCAACAGGAGGCTCCAAGGAGGGGAGATACTCCACATCAGATGAAATTGTTGGAAAAGTTGGCTCAGTTGTATCTTAAGGAGATTGTGAGACTTTATGGGATATTGAATCAGATTATATCTGATAGAGATCCTCAGTTTACATCACAATTTTGGAATGCTTTTCAAGAAGCATTGGGAAGTAAAGTTAGTCTTAGTACTGCTTTTCATCCTTAGACTGATGGGCAATCCGAAAGAGTGATTCATACTTTGGAGGACATGCTACAGATGTGTGCTATTGACTTCAGATGTGATTGGGATCAGCATTTACCACTGATCGAGTTTGCTTATAATAACGGTCATCAAACTGTTATCAGAATGGCACCCTATGAAGCTTTGTATGGGAGGCGATGTATGACACCTCATTGTTGGGCAGATCTAGTAGACAAGGTAGTTATTGGACCTGAAATCATAGCTGACACTATAGCTAAGATGAAGTTGATCCAGCAGCGGATCAAGGCAGCCAATGACAGGAAGACCGAGTATGCGAATTTGAGGAGAAGGGACTTGAGCTTTGAAGTTGGGGATAAAGTACTTCTGAAAGTGTTGCCCATGAGAGGAGTTAACCATTTTGGACAAAGGGGCATGTTAGCTCCTAGATATATTGGACCATATGAAGTTTTGGAAAAGGTAGGGAAAGTTGCTTATCGGTTAGCATTACCACCTAACCTATCTCAAGTGCATAACGTGTTTCACATTAGTCTACTCAGAAAATGAATAGTGGAATTGGGACAAGTACTAAATCCTTCAGTAATACCCATTCAGGAAGACTTGACTTATGAGGAGAAACCAGTTCAGATACTTGATAGGCAAGTCAAGAAATTGTGGACTAAGTGGATTCCGATGGTTAAGATCCTTTGGTCTAACCATGGTGAGGAGGAAGCTACCTGGGAGATGGAGCAGGATATGTTGATAAGATATCCTAGTATTTTTCCGTAGTTGCAACGGAATTTGGGGGACCAAATTCAAGAAGGAGGGGATAATGTTATAGCCCTTCTAGTGGGAGGCGCAATTGAAGAAGGTAAAGTGTTTTAAATTAAGTTTAGAAACTTAATTCTAGTTTACATAGCAAGAATAGAGAAGTTTAGCAAAGTTCACCAAGTTCCGAGAAGAATAAAGCACTAAACGAAGTTCAGGGGCAAAATGGTAATTTTGCATCCTGAATAGCCGGGATGAGTCCCGAGTGTTTTAAAATGAAGTTTTAGAACTTAACTTTCAACCTTAACTCAAAGTTGAAAAATAGACAAGAATTTAATCAAGAATTACTAAGTTACAAAGATGGGGAGCTTAATTGTAACAAGCTTAATACTTTGAGGTTTTTTTTGGGTTAAATGAGGGTTTAAGAAGGGGAAAGTGGACTGTAGCTGCCATAATCCCGTTTCCTGCCTTCTCACCCCCATTTAGCTCTCAAATTAAGCTTGGAATCAAGTGTTTTTGTTGCCAAGAGAAGCAATTCAAAGTATATAAGCTAGGAGGAAGCATTTTCAAGCTTGAAACCATGTTTTTGAGGCCTGGAAGGAAGTTTTCCTACTTCCCCTATTTTTGAACGAGGTAAGTGATAGCCGAAGGACTATCGCCTCTCCTAGAACGTACCTCCTATCAAAAGCATGCTCGGGAGGCCTGGCACCATCGGAGAGAGGCACTAGTACTGACCTCGGACTAGGCGAATTCCAGTGCCTCGAACTCGGGATTTAGTCTAGTACCCCAGAGAACTCCAAAGGTGCAGACAGCCCCTCGGAGGAATAAACGAATCGCCTTCGGGATAGAAGAATCAGCTACCACAAGCAAGAGAGGATTTCCCGAAGGCGGAAACTGCGAGCTAGGCAGCGCCCCGAACTGCGAGCATAACTCCTGAATTGCGAGCATAACTCCCAGAGAACGACCTCGCCCAAAGGACATCAGGAGTACGGCAGGAGCATTTAAGGAGCCTCTGACACATCGCCCACAGACGCACCATGTCACCTCAAATGACGCTCTGACACGCCGACGCCGCCCAGGCCTTGTCACAACCTGTCTCGGACCAAGGCTCGAGGGAGCCTACAAACAGCTACTTGTCCCCTGTGTCCAAAAGTACACAGCAGATCTGGCCGAACACGTGTCACGATCTGAACGGGCCAGACACTTCTATAAATACCAAAGGGCAGCCCCTCGCAAAGGGTTGGTCAGAGAGTAGAGAGGACACGAACAGGCAAGGACACTAAACCCCTAAGGAAAGACGCCAGGCGGTTCGTCCAGAAATGTGATAATTGCCAAAGACATGCAAAAATCCCGAGAACACCCTCGAAACTCGTGACTTCGGTAAACTATCCCTGGCCCTTCGCAGTTTGGGGCATAGACCTTATCAGGCCGCTCCCGACAGCGCCTGGGGGCGTGAAGTTCTGCGTAGTCGCAGTAGACTATTTCTCTAAATGGGTCGAGGCAGAACCTTTGACGACTATCTCGGCAAGAGAAGTGCACAAGTTCGTATGGAAAAACATAGTATGCAGATTCGGTATACCGAGGGTGCTAGTGGCTGATAACGGATCCCAGTTCATAGACAAAGGGTTCCAAGAGTTTATCAGCAACCTCGGAACAAAGATGCACTTCGCCCCGGTAGCTCACCCCCAAAGCAATGGGCAGGTGGAAGTATCTAACAGGACCATAAAAGATGGTCTGAAAAAGAGACTGGGGGAGGCAAAAGGGAAATGGCCAGGAGAACTCCAAAGCGTGCTATGGAGCTACCGAACAACACCCCGAAGAGCTACAGGGGAAACTCCTTTCTCGCTCGTCTTCGGTACGGAGGCCTTGATCCCAATAGAGGTAGTGCGACCATCAATACAAGTGCAGGTATTCGATGAAAGTGGAAATGACCTCGGCTTAAGAACCAAGCTCGACCTCGTCGGCGAACATAGAGAAATAGCGGAACTAAGAAGGAAAGCTTTCCAGCAAAGAGTGGCCGCCGCTATAAACTTGCGAGCTAGGCCAAAAGGAATAAAAAAGGGTGACCTCGTTCTCCGAAAGGCGGAATTCGCACCCCGGAGGCCGTCACACGGCGTACTTCGCGCGAATTGGGAGGGACCTTATCTGGTTCTTGCCGAAGTACGAAGAGGGGTGTACAAGCTCGGTGACGCCGAAGGCGTGGAATTAAAAAACACTTGGCATTCAGATGCCTTGAAAAAGTTCTATGCTTAGAATCTTGACGAAAGGGTTTACATTGTACAAAGTTAGAAAAATTTTCTAGCTACACGGGCTTCTGAAAGAAAGATTCTTGAACAAAAGAAATACTAAAATTCCGCGAAGATGGTCGCCAGAATAAGCATGGGTGTGATTTCCTGAAGTCCCTCGAGCGAGCATGTTCGGGACAACAGGAAATGTAAAACCTTGCGAGAATTTCTAAATACAAAGGCTTACAGAGAACCGATCTAATCTTCCGAAGTCTCTTGAGCAAACACGTTCGGGGGAAAAAGGAATGAACAATCTCACAAAAAAAGACTTAGCCAAAATTTCTTACAGGAAAGAAAAAAGTCTTTATTGACAGACAAGATCGGCTTACAAAGAAGAAGGACTACCAAGAAAGAAAGAGTACAAGGAAGGAGAAAAAGAAGGCAGAAGGGGCCTGAGATAAATTAGGGATTCTCGGCGACCCGAGAGCCACTAGCCCCTGCATCCTTTTCCGCCACCACCCGCGCCGGAAGAGTCTGAGGCAGGTTCAAGTGCTCGAGCTTGGACCAAGTCCACCGAGGTCCCTCAGGAATATTCAGGGCCTCCAGGAAAGAAAGGTCGAGATCTGGAAACTTCAGAAGAACTTGATGACGAACGAGACAAAACCCGTCTTGAAAACCAACTTTGGTCATCTCGTCGGATTTCCTCTTCTCGACACCAAGATCATTAAGCTCCTTCTCCAGGTCTTCAACCTTTTTCCTTAATGCCTTCACCTTCTTTTTTCTCGACTCATCCTTCCCCTTCTTCGAAGAATCGACCTCGGCTTGAAGTGCGGTTTTCTCGGCCTCCGCCTTCGCCAGGAGAGCCGCAGAATCTGACTTCTCCTTTTGAAGTGCCTCATTAACCGAAGTCAGCTCCGCCACTTTTCCGCCGAGGTCGGAAATCTTCTGGGAGGAGTCCTTTATAAGTTCTTCTTTTTCCTTCGCAAACTCCTCCCGAAGGGCAGCAATCTCTGACGCCGAAGTCTGGGCCAGCTGAGTGTTTCGAGCAAGCAGGTCCGCGCACTGGGTCTGGTATTGTTCTATAGTCTTTGAAGCGGCGGCCCGGTACATCCCCTGCCTTGCCACCCGAACTCTGAGGAATCCGGCATATCCCAGCAGCTGCAGAAAAACAGAGCCAAGAATGAGACAAGGCAAAAAAGGAAAGGCAAATGCTTAGAAGAAATCAAAGACAAAAAAGGGGCAAGGAGAGAAACACACCTGGGCGGCGTGCTCGGAAAGCTTCGCGGTGAGGGAGTCATCATCCGGATGAGCCCCCGCAAGGGCCCTGAAAGAAGCTTCAGTCAGGACCCCCTTTGCAATCTCCTTGGCCATGAGCGGGCAGTCTTCGGAGTACATGTCCATGTCCTCCGTGAAGGACCAAAACGGCTCCTTCGGAATCTTCCCCTTCGGGATATGGGCATCCCGAAGGGCCCGCTTCCGGGCATGCTCGGCAACCCAATCCGGAGGAAGAATCTCCTCTGCACGACAAAAGCAGAAAAATTGTCAAACACAAGTAGCTGCCAAAAAAATTCAGAAACTAAGTGTCTAAGGCATCAAACCTGGTGGCACTTCGGCAACGTCGTCGCCAGAATCCAGGGCCCCCTCAGAAGAAATCTCCTTCCCTTTCCTCTTGCGGCGATCTTCGGCAGAAGGGGCTTCCACCAAAGCATCCAGAAGAGCCGCCGAATTAGGGCTTGAAGGACCAACATCTGCACCGACCTCGGTCGAAGGCGCAGCAACGGTTACCTCGGGCTCCTTGCCCACCTCCTCGAAAATCTCCGGCATAGGAGGAGGCACGGTCTTCTTCGATCGCTTGGCCGCCGGAGGCCCCCCGCCAGCCGCCTTCCGTCTTCGGGAGGCAGCCTTCTTTGTTTGTTCACCTTTCTCGGCCTGCCCGACGAAAAGCGATCGGTAATAGGCAGCAGTATCGTCGCCCATCTCTGAAAAAGAGAGAAAACATCAGCGTAAGTCCAAGATGAAATTAAAACAAGGGGACCAGGAGATGACTTACTTTCGAAAAAATCGGCATAAGTAATGTCCTTCTGAAGAAGTTTTACCAGCCAGGAGTCCTTCCCAGCAATGGCAGGAGCCGGCATCTCGAGGTCCGTTTCGTGCTCCTTTACCACCTTCAACTCCCGAAGGACTTCTTCGGTCATCAACTTCCAGTTAATTGGAAAGGGGTAAAGGGGGCGCGGTGGGACCTCGGAATCCCAGTCAGAGACCGCTCGGATGCGCTTGTCAAAGTCCGCAAAAATGGGTGTTAACTCGGGAGTTAACAGCATCTTCAGGTCAACGACATCCATCACGAGCTTTCCCTGAGCCCACTTCATCGGGACATGCGACCAGGCCTCCTCCTTCTTCATAAAAAAGAATTTCTGTTGCCACCCTCGCCAGCTGTCCTTGTTGGCAAAGGTGAACTTGTATTTTTTGCTCCCTGACCCCCGAGGTAGCATGAAATAGAAGCCACCCTTTGGGACCACGAAGAGCTTGTAGTACTGCAGAAAAATGACAAAGTGTGGCTCTATACCGAAGACACCACACATACAAAGAAAAGCATTGAAATAGCAGTACGAGTTCGGCGGAAGTTGGTTCACGGCAATGCGATGGAAATCACAGAAATCGCAAACCATCTTCGGCGGAGGATACCGAAGTCCGGCCTTCAGTTGGGCACGGAAAATAGTAACCTCGTCACTACGGTTTGAAAAGCTATATTGGTCCGAACGAGGCAACCTCGTAGTGACGTAGGAAGGAAGGAAGAACTTCTTTTTCCATTTTTTAAGTTTTGCAGAAGTGGTGCAGCAGGGGTGAGAAAGAAGGGGTTCCCAGCTTTCGGGAATAGGCATGACTGGCAAAAAACCGAGTTCAGGAAAAGGCAAAAAGCTATTTCAAAGAAAAAATTTGGAAAAACAGAAGAAACTGGAAGCTAAAACCCACCAAACGTTTTGCCAAAATCCGGATTTGAGGACGCCGTCGTGAAATGATTGCCGGAAAACCACTCTGTCAAAAAGCACCGCCGTGAGAGAGCAGGAAAAACACTGCGGCAGTTGAGAGACAGGAGAGAGCAAAAGCAAAAGCAAAAGTGGGGTTATGAAGGATTAAGGGTATATATAGGCCGAGGAAGGGTAGGCGAATCGACGTCATAAGTGCTGGGCGAAGGCGAATCGTCGCCATAATTGCCCATTTTGCATAAAAAGACACGCCCGCTGTAACCGATGTAACCCTCTCCAATGACGGCGTGCCACGTGTCAGCAACCACGCCAAATAAGGAACACGCTTTCTGACGAATAGCGCGCCGCCCCAGACTGACACGCCTGGGCACGAGACGAGACGTTTCAGTGACCTACAAAGATTACAGAAAATAGGCTACCTCGGAGACACCAAGAGATAGTTTGTGCTACGTCTACAGACAAAAGGTGTATCTTCGGCGCAGGTACCATGCATAAAGCCCCGAAGGGTACTGATAGCCAAAGGCTATTGCCTCCTCGGTAGTAACTCCCTGCCAGAATATTGGCCGAGGAGTCTGACGTCACCCAAGAGAGGATCTTTTTACTGACCTCGGAAGGTGCGAAGTCAACTATGAGCTCGAGACTTCGGTTAGCTCATCAGGAATTCCGAGGATAACACTATACTCCATCGATAGGCCAATCTGACCCTCTTCGGGTAAGAAAGCCATCTCTCTGAAGCAAGGAAGAATCTTCCCGAAGGCAGAAGCCCCGAAGAGGATCTTCCCCGAACAAGAAACACCTGAACAAGGGAATCACCGGACTATGGGTATAAGTCCCGAAGAAGGTGTTCATCAAGGGAACTCCCAGAACTATGGGATAGATCCCGAAGGAGGTGCTCGCACCGAAAGACGGATAGAATCCGAAGAAGGGTGCACGCACCGAAGGGCGACCTCGCCCAGGGGACCTCGGGAGTACGGATAGGAGCATTTAAGGAGCCTCTGACACATCGCCCACAAGCCCTACACGTCACATCAGAATGGCGAACTGACATGCCGCAGCCGCCCCAGTCCTGACACAACCTGTCCGGGTCCAGGGCTAAAGGAGGCTGCAAACGGCTACCTGTCCCCTAGGTCCAAAAGTACAGATCAAATCCGACCGAACACGTGTCATGATCTGAACAGACCAGCTACTCCTATAAATACTAGGAAATGGGACTGGGCAAAGGATGGGGCATTTTCCTCCCTCTGAGAAAACATAAAACAGGCAAGACACTTGATCCCTTAGTGTTCTTCCTCCACTTTCACTCAGAAAACTGACTTGGGCGTCGGAGGGTCCTCCCCGGAAAAGCAAACCGGGGACCTCCTAACCTCTTCTTTGAGCTTTTCAGGCACACTCAGCTGGGAAACCAGAGCTACAAGCGCTCGCCTCCTCAGGAAGTCTCCCCACCTGTCAACATGACAACAAACGAAGATGCCTCGGGGCATCAGGTACCCTTCGAAAGCTGACAAAAGCCAAAGTCCCTACTTCGGCTTCTAGGGGGGGCATGTTGTCACACCTCACACAAGCCCTAGCCTGTAAGTCCCCAACCTGACTCACAAGCCCAAACTAAAAACTGGGTAACTAGCTCTCGGCCTAACCCAAAGGAACTAACTTTAAGTCTTATTTTCTTAAGGTAATGGGCCTGGGAGGTGGCCCAGGTGGCTTTCAAACCAAACTAGTAATTACTTGCAGCGTAAGTAAGGCCCAAACCACTTTCTTGCATAACAAGCAAGGCAACAAATAATGCAACTTCCAGTGCATACTTGGTGTGCAAT
Source organism: Aquilaria sinensis (assembly GCA_005392925.1). NCBI lineage: Eukaryota > Viridiplantae > Streptophyta > Magnoliopsida > Malvales > Thymelaeaceae > Aquilaria > Aquilaria sinensis. Next base: position 40,317 of record SMDT01000433.1, read on the forward strand.
CAAGTGTGCTACCTACATGGCAACCAAGAAGCCCACAATGTTGGTTTAAGTTTGGAAAACCACAAGGAGTAATGCATGTAGCTCTCGGCCATCAAACATACATACAAAGGTGCACCATAAAACTTGCAAGGTCATGCCATTAACAACACTCAAAAGTGCCAAGCCTTGGCCCATAATGCTTATAACACATATCCATACATATAATCATCCATACTCCCATACATAACTTGGCATACAAGGTTCTCAAAATAACATCACCATCTAGGTATCCAAGACTACAATATACACAACCAAAAGTGTAGTCTACCTAGCAAATAACATGGCTAATAATGCCAAGCACCCATAAGTTGTTCATGCCAAGTTATATACAGACCGAGACCAAACTCCTAGTGCTCAAACATCACCTTAAGGATCCCATACAAAAGCACACACTGCAACACCAAGCCCACGGCCATGTTCATGGTCATAAAGGTGAAAAGCAAAACCAGAGCTAAAGTCCAGATATCCATGCTCCCCTAGACAGTTCCCACTCTACAGCCTGCAAGCTTAAACCATAAGTCTCGGCCAACTCACAATAAGACTTGCAAATAATTCTAAAGTGTCAAGCCAAGCACACATTGGCACATACCTTAGCAACAAAGCAAATAAACACTAAGTGCACACACAAGGCAGCTTAGCACTACTCAGGCTGAATATCCTTGCCTGAAAAAAATGGAGAATGGGCAGTGAGTTTAACTCAGTAGGATTCACTTCATTATACCCAACTCTTAAAGAGTTTATTTAGTTAAGCCGAGTGAACACTCAAGGCTTAACCTCCAATTAATTAGCTCAACCTGCAAAACAACCACAAAGACAAGAAAAGCAAGTATAACCATATACAAATAACCATAATGGGGTTAGCATGCACAAGAAATCACCAAAGCACACAAGTACTCACACACCCTTCACATTGTTGCTCTCGGCCATATAAGCCATACATGTACCCGTGTGCAATCCTTGCACATAATCTTACCAATAACATTCCATATGGAGCTCCCAAAATGCCAAGCAAATAGGCCACATTCACTTGCATTTTTAGTACATGTACCATAGTCAATTAGCTAATCAACATTGCAACCAAATATAACCAATAAGCCCATCAAGTAACTAAGATCACATGGCAAATTTTAACCATCACTTAGCCACCTTAACACTTGAACCATGGCATATATTACCAAGCGAACTCAAGTGTAGTGAACCCTACCTCAAGCTCTCGGTCTCCAATAAAACTTCAAGTGTCCAAGTGCCTTTCAACCTCAATGCCTACCATAATAAGGCATAATCATTAACAACATAACCCATGGATCAAATACCATGATTTCAAGGAAAGACACTATCACCCAACACTTTGAAGCTCTCGGCCATATAAGCCAAAATACTTAAACATAAGCTGCCCATTAATCTCACATACCATAAGCCATTATAATCTCCAATAAACAACAACCATGGCATTAATGCCAAGTAACCAAGTGAAATATACCATTTCACTCCAATTCAAGCTTTCGGCCAAAGCACACATTTTTATCTCATGGTACTACTCAACATTCCATTACACCAAATGAGTAGTCAAACAACTAATAAGCTTACTCATGGCACAATTACCATGTAACTAAGCAAAATACATGTAAACACCATTTCCACCCTTTCGGCCATAGTGCCCATTTCACATATACATGTTCTTCATTCAATCCAATGCCACACACATCTACCAATGCATCATTAAGCATGGTTCATGGCGTTAATGCCATGTAAACAAAGGTTGAACATGGGTTACCTCAAAATACACTTTCGGCCAAAGCACTAACTTGCGCAATCTTGGTGTTCTTCGCCCAAACAACCTATCACAAGGTTAAATGATCATCAACAAGCATCACACATGGATTAATTTCCATGAATTCCAAGAAGAACACCAAGAACACATGTTCATCATATTCGGCCATAACTAGGTTTTCCACCAAATAATTCAATTGCTTTAATCTCCAAGCTTAGCAACGTATGAGCATTCAAAATCCTTGTTCATGGAAAGAAATACCATGGATTCAAGGAAATACCAAGGTTACCTCAAGAACCCTAGCTCAAATGGCTCGGCCCTTCACCATTTCTTCATAAACAAAGCTTGATTCCAAGTGAGCTTATGCCGAGACAAGCCTTCCTAGCTTGAATTCTTCAAATGGCTTCAAGGTTCTTGAAATCAAGACAAGATTGTGAAGGAGCTCTCTCAAGAATGCTCTCGGTTTAGCAAAGGCAAGGAAGCCCGAAATGAAGCAAATGGACTTAGGCTAGTTTCGGCCGAAAGTCATTGGCTTTAGTTAGCCAAAATGCCAATTTCACTTCCATTTCTTTGCATGGCGCAATATAGCCCTTAAGTCCACTTATGCACAAGGCCGCCACTCAAACTTGTGTCTAAATGGGCACTTAAGTCCACACATGGCTCAAAGTGCCAAGCAAATAAACAACACAAGTACCAAGGTGTCATAAGCACCCATGCATGACCGGCCATGTAACTAAAATAAAGACTAGTTAGTTTAACTAGTAACTAGTGAATAGTACACTAGTGGTAGACAAGATTTTGACTAGTAATCATTGTTGTCTCCCACAAATGGTCTAGTCTTGCACTAGCCATTATAGAAATTTGCATGGCCAACAATGCCATCTTTAAACTTGTGGTTTCACTTATACCACTTAACTTAGTGCACAGTTTGGTCCCCTTTCTCAGTTTTCTGTCAGCTTTCCCATAGTACGTTTTCCGTGTGCAACTAAGTCCTGATAGTTTCCAGTTTTGCACAAAAGTCATTGTGCCAGTCTCCATGGCTCTTCTTTCTTCCCTTTCTATTTTCTCTCATTTTCCTTTGTTCTCCTTGGCCTAAGCCAAGCACATAGGAGGTGCCTAACACATGTGATAGCCGAAGGACTATCGCCTCTCCTAGAACGTACCTCCTATCAAAAGCATGCTCGGGAGGCCTGGCACCATCGGAGAGAGGCACTAGTACTGACCTCGGACTAGGCGAATTCCAGTGCCTCGAACTCGGGATTTAGCCTAGTACCCCAGAGAGCTCCAAAGGTGCAGACAGCCCCTCGGAGGAATAAACGAATCGCCTTCGGGATAGAAGAATCAGCTACCACAAGCAAGAGAGGATTTCCCGAAGGCGGAAACTGCGAGCTAGGCAGCGCCCCGAACTGCGAGCATAACTCCCAGAGAACGACCTCGCCCAAAGGACATCGGGAGTACGGCAGGAGCATTTAAGGAGCCTCTGACACATCGCCCACAGACGCACCATGTCACCTCAAACGACGCTCTGACACGCCGACGCCGCCCAGGCCTTGTCACAACCTGTCTCGGACCAAGGCTCGAGGGAGCCTACAAACAGCTACTTGTCCCCTGTGTCCAAAAGTACACAGCAGATCTGGCCGAACACGTGTCACAATCTGAACGGGCCAGACACTTCTATAAATACCAAAGAGCAGCTCCTTACAAGGGGTTGGTCAATCGGTTGAGAGGATACGAACAGGCAAGGCCACTAAACCCCTGAGTGCTCTCCTTTCTTCACCTCTCAGAGAACTAACTTGGGCGTCGGAGGCTCCTCCTCGGAAAAATATCCCGGGGACCTCCTAACCTTTCCTCTTGGGCTCTGCAGGTACCACTCCCTGGGAAACCTCCACTTCGGGCGTTCTCCTCCTCAGGAAGTCCCTCCAGAAACCACCATGTCCTCTAGCGAAGACGTCTCCGGACATCAGTAAGGAATGTGTTCTTGATTGAACTCATGTTTGTTAGTTAGTTTGAAGCTTGGGTTTTGGTTAGAGAGTGAAGTTTTGATGTTTGGTGCATTGTTTTTAAGAGGATGAGCTAGTTTATGGTGGGATGATGTGATGAAGTTGTTGAGGGAAAGTAATGGTACTCGCCTAGAGCACAAGAAAAAGGTGCTCAAGTGGTTAGACTTTGAAAAGAAGTTCCGACAGGAATACATCAGTGAAGCTGCACAGGATCAAAAGAGGATTCAGTTTGAGAATCCTTATGATTCTAGTCTACATAAGTGCTTAGTTGGCTTGTTGGTCAAGTAACAGTACTAACTAGTATCTTCATTTGGCTGCAGAGCCTAGTAGCACTTGGCAAAGGACTTTTGAGACTCCCCACTGGGACGTGTATCCAAGGTGGGAGTTAGGCTAAAGAGATCTCAGTAAATGCTTGTATTTATATAGTATTTTAATTGCCTCCATACTCTATGTTATGAGGAGTCCTCGACTCTAGGATTGCTCTTAGGTGAGGGCATTAGTCTACTTTATGTATGAATGTTCTCACAAGTTGTTATGTGTAGTAAACTCACACAAATGTTGATTTCATATGCTTTGGCTATTTGTATTTATTTTTCGTAGAAATTACTCGGCCGAGTTAATGTTTTACGGTTTTAATAAACCAAGTTAAAGCATGAAGAACATGCATATTGCATATTCTAGGATAATCAACTAGTATCATGGGATTTAACCTGCACACATACACAACTAGCCAATTGCAATCCACCGTGAGACCAACTCTCACAGAGCTTCCTGGGCAATGGCACGGGTGGTCGTCTCAAATCTATTTGTCATTCACTGGACCAGATATTGCAATTGCTGTCAATGTGGTAAACCAATACATGCATTCGGCAAAGAAAGACCACATGGAGGTTGTATACAAAATTCTCAGGTATGTCAAAGGAATATCGAACAAAGGATTATTTTTTAGAAAAAATGAAAACATGGATTTAAAAGTGTTTATTGATGCTGGTTGATAGCCGAAGGGCTATCACTATCACTCACAGAGAACTCCCAATTGGCTTGCTGACCACCACCCTCGGAGTATTTATAACACCACCCTCGGGGAATTCATTACACCAATCAAGGACTATCGGCATCTGCCCTCGGAAAATATATGTGACCAACTTTAGGAAAAGGGGGTCGCTTTTACTCTCAAAGGGGCACTACCAACCTCAGAAGCATGGGTTTTCCACCCTTGACAGAGGAAAAAAACTCACGAGGAAGGTCCCTCCAGCCAAAGGTCCTTCTATAGTAGCCCTCGGAGAAGAGTTCTCCTTGAACGGATCTTGCACCTCCAAATGGGTTTTATGGACAAATGACAAATATGGTTAGCGAACCTCTGACATAGATGCCTCACACATGCCCCTACCCTCTAGCCAGAATTACTTATAGCTAGTTGGAGATGCCTACCTCTGGAAGTACGGCCAACCAGACACGTGTTATGATTTGGGTAAGCTGTGCAAAATGTCCTAGTCCCTTTATCCTCCTATAAATACTTTAGGAGGCTTCTTGGTAGGAAAAGTGGGACTCTCTCTTTCCAACTCTCTACTCTTAACAACTTTTCTCCCGTATACTGACTTGGGCATTGGAGGCTCCTCCACAAAAAACACCATCGGCGAGCTCCTAACTAACACTCTTCAAAGTCTTGCAGATATCTTCTCATTGAAAGCCTCTCTTTCAGGCCAACATGTCATACGACGAGGATGCCACTAGGCATCATTTGGCACCATTTGTGGGAACCCCTTCTTAAGTCGCTGTTGTTGAGACCTGGTGTTCTAAGGGCAAGGGACTCTCGAGGTCCCAGTTCGTGCTGGAAACTCAAGCAACCACGGAGCAGCCCGCAATGGAGACTTCCCTGCCTGAGGATGAACGTCCTCTGACAGTCACAATGGGATCTCTATGTGATTTTTAGCACTCTATCATGGCTAAAATGATGCAACAACTCAACCCAATGCTACCCACTATGAGGTAATCCAGTTATGTTTCCAAAACTGTGCATTTAAACTCCCAAGATTGGTGTGTCCTGTAGGTCACCAAAACAACGCCCCTAGTGTACATACTCAACTGACCCTCTTGAGCACTATGTAAATACATGCATATTTGTCTAACCATAACACACATATTCAAATTTATGAACACTATGGCAGCTAAGAATTAAAACACTAGCACAAGCCTTAGTTTTAGCTTCCACGCATTAAGCATTCTTACTACATTAAAAAATACCAGCCACTGCACCCAAACTTCCTCCAATAAACTGTATCATCATAGCCATGTGGCCCTCTATTTTCCTTGCTCCATTATCAAGTAGGGACTTAGATCAAACCAGTGAATTTTTTTTTACATCACTAGCCCACCTATGGACCAAGTTAAGGATTTTTGAAGTTGGTTACAAAATTCTGACCAAATGAATAGTAACTTAGCCCATTCTGAAAAGTCATATCTTTGGCTACAGGGCCCCAAATAGAGAAATTTTCAATCCTAATTCAACCCATATATGTGCTCTAGGTGTGGTCAAAATTTCATACCAAGATTCATTCTACACAGAGAGATATAGAACTTTGAGCATAGAGTCAAAATTTTGATCACTTTATGAACATTTTGCCCATACAAAATTTTATAAGCATGCAAACACTTCATTCACAAGGGGCAAGCCACTCAAGGCTATTCTATACATATTCAAGACACCTAGGAATTACATTCCCTTATAGCTAGCATCTTTGCATAGGCAATACAAAAATTTACAAACAAGCAGCCTATATCGCACACTTAGGCAGCCTGTGCATAGCATCCTCATACATAGAAAAACAGCCCACAAATGTTCACATACATTGTCAAAACTTCACATGCATTACATGTACATGCATCCATTCACTACATAATGTTGTTAACTTAGTTAAAACAAACACCCAAGTTACAAGAGAGCTTTAGACACAATGCACTCCAGAAATAGAATGTTGGATAGTTGCTGCATAACACAATAAGCACCATCACTAAAAATACCAAATGTGCTCCTAAAATCACCAAACTTTCCAAATCATAACTAGACACATCTAAATTCATGTACCTGAAATTTTAGATGAAAAATCAAACGATAAAGGTCATTTTGATTGTGATCTTTCTGCTGGACCTAAAATGGATAGAAAGTGGGTAAGTTTCTTGAATGAAACTTAATAAGGGCTTATCAATAAAATCTTCAAACTCCAGCCATATACCTAAAATCCAAACACACTAAATCACAAAAGTACACTACAAATACACTAACATAGCCATCCAAATGCACAAACAACACAGCAACAAACAAATGTAATGCTGGCAGCAATAAACACATTAGGGTTAGTTCATACACAATCAAATAAACATTATGTAATCAATATGCAAGGCCTCCTCAAGCTAATGGTTGGCCTTAGGAGATTAATTGGTCTTATTTAGTACTAAATTAGGCTCTAGAAACCCCTGTAAACACTGCCATCTTAGTGCATGAAAAAAAGTAAGGCTAGAACCTTGTTCATGCACTCCCCCTTAATCCATACTTGGTTCCTTGAGCTTTTTGATCTCTTCCAAGCTTGGCCTTAGCTTCATGGATGGTTGATCATCCTCTAAGGATAGTTAAAAACCATGAAACATGAAGATAAAACCCTTACCTAAGCTGTGATAGCTGAAAATAGCAAAGGAAGCTCAATAAACCAGAAAACAAGGGTTTTTCTCTCTCCTATTGAATCCGATTGCTTTCCTTTGTGATTTCTTTGGAGATTGAGCTAAGGGAGGAACTCTAGCTGATGAAGGCTGAAAATGACCAAGTAAAGGTAAACAAATCAGGATATTTACATGACTTGATTAGTTTAACCTTAACCTTTACTTAGGTCACTATAAGTATGTCTTAAGAAAAGAATTTTTTGCTAATCTTTGGCCCACCTATTTGACCTTAGAACCTTGAAATAAAAGTCTGGGAAAATGCTAGAAATGGCCATCTTTGACTCTTATAAAAAATCATCCCACCCTTAAGTTATTTTTGTGAACAATTGTAAACCTAATTGTCCTAGGTTCTTCCATTATGCAATTTAGCATCCAAAAATTTCTTCCACACCAATCAAATCCTATCAAAATCTCTTCTTTAGAGTTGTACAATTGAGTACCCAAGTCTTAAAATCTGGCGATAAGGCCCATAGATTACTTGTAAAACAAGCAATCCTTTAGGGCTTCCTTTAGTACCAAGTAACCATTGCAATCTCTTAAGGAGGTGTAGATTATTCACTTTACCCCTCACATTTCATTCACTATGGCAAAAATTATGCTATATAATGGTTTATAACCATTATGCCTTTATATTGTAATTTTCCCATTTGTTGAGGTGGTAACATTTCTCCCCCCACCTTAAAAATTTTGGTCCTCCAAAATTGGCGATAGCTTGGGATACTCAACTGGATACCTTTCTAGAATTTCTTCCTCAGTTTCCCATGTTGTCTCTCTTTCAAAATGGTTTGACCATTGTACTTTAACCATGGGAATTAGTTTATTCCTTAGCCTTCTGGTATCCTTAGCTAAGATAGCTATAGGTTTCTCTTCATGTGTTAGATTTGGCTTTAATTGTATGTCTTCCACTACTATATCCTTCTTTGTATCTAGTAGACACTTCTTTAGCATACTGACATGGAAAACATTATGGACACATGACATACTTCGCAATAGAGCTAACCAATAAGCTACCTTGCCAACCCTTTCTAGTATCTTACAACGACCAATGCACCTTGGAGCTAACTTACTTCTTTTCCCAAATCTGATAATGCCTTTGGTTGGAGCTACTTTGAGCCACACTTTATCACCAACCTTATGTTGGGTTTCGAGAGCCAAACAGCGCAGTGGAATTTAACCGAAACCCTCCAGCATCCAAGTGAAACGGGGTAAACCAGGTGCTCGAAAATTTTCGTACCTAATTTTCGGTTGAGATCTCTCACTCAACTGTAGAGTTGAATCACAAAACCTGAACAGTTGATGTGTTCAGGCTCTCTATCGTATCCACTCGAGCCTCTCGGGATCACCACGCTTCCACCACATCCCGGCAGATGCGTTTCTCTTGCGCTCGCAGTGTTAGCTTGCGTCCTCCAAGGAATTGCAAGAGAAGAGTGTGGCTGTCCTTTTGGGAGGCTAGGGCAAGGAGACCTGCGAATTTCTCACTAGAAGTTGTATCTATAGTGAGACTGCACTTCCAGGCCTAATGGGTTTCAAAGCCCTAATCCAATTAGGATTTAATTTCAAGCTCAACAATGGCTCAACTCTTGGGCCCATTATTAATACGAAATTAAAGTGAAACCATAACCCAAATAATTAGCCCATGCACTCTAATGATCCAAATAGCTCTATGTGTGTGACCCAATAGACTCTTGCCATGTTGGCAATGATCATAAATCACATTTATGATCATAAGCAATGAGCGGTGTCTAGCAACACATCATTGCTACCCAAGTGACAAGATTGTCGATGATTCGACTAAACCTTTATGATCATCACTGATATATGCCATTGTCCCTTTGTCCAAGATATCAAGACTAAGCACGAGACATGGAATGTGTCACTCTCGTATAGCCCAATCTTTGGTTTCTTGATTACCGAGTAGACCAACTTAAACTGATGACATTGATATCGTATATCAACTCATCCGAGCATGGCCATGCATTTTTCTAAGTCTTACTCTATCAAGGGGCCCGAAGATATCACTCCCGTTACATAGGAGGGACAAATCCCATCTTGATCATACAAATCCCTCCGCATGATATGTGACATACCCAATGACCTCCTTCAAGTTCACTCAGTTACGAGCAACAAAGGAAAGTATCAAAGTATGTGACTCACATGTAGGGAACCTTGATGATCTTAGGTCGAAGGACTACATATACCATGATCACTATGAGAATCACTTATGACACTCATATAACGATCCATGTAGTGTTCTCATGGTGGGTCGGTCCAGTACACAAGTTCTCCAACTTGTACCCATATGTAGACTACATATCTCATATTAGTCTCCACATATGCTAGTCGTTATGTATTATTGCAACCCGCTCCACAATAATACTAGACTAGGGACGTTTGAGAATATCATTATTCTAGGGTTACAATTATGTTTGTTAAGTTACGCAGAAACAAAAACAACAAACATAATTGCTGGATTAATGCCTTAATAAAATATCATGACTCAATGTGCAAAAAATACAATCATCTCATGATTGGCCTTTTGGGCACAACACTAACAATCTCCCACTTGCACTAAAAGCCAATCATCCATGTATCTAATACCGATGGACCTAGAATGGCTATCATGCTTTTGCTGCGTAAGGGGCTTTGTCAGCGGATCAGCAATGTTGCTATCTGTCGAAGTCCTGCATATCCTTACATCACCCCTCTCGATGATCTCCCTGATGAGATGATAGCGTCGGAGTATGTGTTTGGATCGCTGGTGAGATCGAGGTTCCTTAGCCTGTGCGATTGCTCCATTGTTGTCACAATAGAGCTCTATCGGGTCGGCAATGCTTGGAACCACTCCAAGTTCAGTGATGAACTTCTTGATCCAAACTGCCTCCTTCGCAGCATCAGAGGCGGCAATGTACTCAGATTCTGTTGTAGAGTCAGCTACTGTCTCTTGCTTTGAACTCTTCCAGCTGACAGCACCACCACCAATACAAAACACATAACCAGATTGTGATCTAAAATCATCCTTATCGGATTGGAAGCTTGCATCGGTGTAACCCCTTACAACGAGCTCATCTTCACCTCCAAAGACCAAGAATGCATCCTTAGTCCTTCGTAAGTACTTAAGGATGTTCTTAACAGCTGTGTAGTGACTCTCACTGGGGTTTGATTGGTACCTACTCGTCATGCTCAAAGCATATGAGACATCGGGATGAGTACATATCATGGCATACATGATAGATCCAATTGCTGAGGCATATGGAATCTTACTCATGCGCTCTCTCTCCTCGGGTGTACTCGGACACTGAGATCTAGAAAGAGCGATACCATGTGACATGGGCAAGAATCCTTTCTTGGAATCTTGCATGCTAAACCTCTTTAGCACCTTGTCAATATATGTACTTTGACTTAGGCCAAGAAGCTTTCTAGATCTATCTCTATAGATCCTGATGCCTAACACATAGGCTGCTTCACCCAAGTCCTTCATAGAGAAACATTTCCCTAGCCAAGTCTTCACAGACTGTAGCTCAGGAATGTCATTCCCGATGAGTAGTATGTCATCTACATACAACACCAAGAAGACAATAGCGCTCCCACTAACCTTCTTGTAGACACAAGGTTCATCTTCATTTTTGATAAAACCAAACTCTTTGATTGCATCATCAAAATGAAGATTCCAACTTCGAGAAGCTTGCTTCAGTCCATAAATGGACCTTTGCAACTTGCACACTTTATTGGCATTCTCAGGAGTGACAAAACCCTCAGGTTGTGTCATGTACACATCCTCAAGTAGCTTTCCATTTAGGAATGCAGTTTTGACATCCATTTGCCATATCTCATAATCATAGTGTGCAGCAATAGCAAACAAAATTTGGATGGATTTAAGCATAGCAACTAGTGAAAAAGTTTCATCATAGTCAATACCATGAATTTGCTTGAAACCTTTTGCAACCAATCGTCCCTTAAAGGTAATCACATTACCATCCATGTCAGTTTTCTTCTTGAAAACCCATTTGCACCCTATGGGTTTTACCCCTTCAGGTGGGTCAACCAAAGTCCATACTTGGTTTTCATACATGGATTCCATCTCGGATTTCATGGCCACTAGCCACTTCTCAGAGTCAGGCCCCGACATAGCTTGTTGGTAGGTTGTGGGCTCATCCTGATCCATGAGCATCACATCACCAGTGTGAGTCATGAGAAATCCATATCTCTCAGGCTCACGCCGAATCCTACCAGACCTACGTGGGCTCTGTGCTACAGGAACAGACTCTTGAACCACAACATCTTGTGGTGTCTGTTCAGGTTCCATTTCAGGTTCGATGTCTCCTTGTTGTTCTTGAATTTCTTCAAGTTCTACTTTCCTCCCACTAGTTCCTTTAGAGATAAACTCTTTCTCCTAAAAAGACACCAGTTCGAGCAACAAACACTTTTTGCTCAGAAGGATTGTAGAAATAGTAACCCTTTGTTTCTTTGGGATACCCAACAAAAAGGCATTTTTGAGATTTGGGCCCTAGTTTGTCAGAGGATTGACGTTTCACATAAGCGTCACAGCCCCAAATCTTCATAAAAGACAAATTGGGACGCCTCCCACTCCATATCTCATATGGTGTCTTTTGAACCGATTTAGATGGAACTCGGTTTAGTGTAAAAGCGGCTGTCTCTAGAGCATGTCCCCAAAAGGAGTTTGGAAGGTCAGCTTGACTCATCATAGAGCGAACCATGTCTAACAGAGTTCGATTTCTCCTTTCAGATACACCATTCCATTGAGGTGTACCTGGTGGAGTGAGTTGTGATACTATACCACACTCCTTCAGATAGTCAAGGAATTCTCGATCCAAGTACTCTCCACCTCGATCTGATTGAAGCACTTTGATACTCTTCCCGAGTTGATTCTCTACTTCATTCTTGAATTCTTTGAACTTTTCAAAGGATTCTGACTTGTGTCTCATAAGATACACATAGCCATATCTGCTAAAGTCATCAGTGAAAGTAATGAAGTATTGGAAACCTCCTCTAGCTTGTGTAGACATAGGGCCACATACATCACTATGTATGAGTCCTAGTAAGTCATTAGCCCTTTCACTTTGCCCTGTGAATGGGGCTTTGGTCATCTTGCCCAACAAACATGACTCACATGTCTCATATGATTCAAAATCAAATGAGTCCAAGAGTCCATCCTTATGGAGCTTGGATATGCGGGTCTCATTTATATGGCCCAAGCGACAGTGCCAGAGATAGGTCGGGTTCGAATCATTTAATCTGACCTTCTTGGTATTCACATTATAGATTGGATCTTCGAGGTCTAGAACATACAACCCATTGCTAAGTTGAGCACTACCATAAAAGATTTCATTCAAATAAATAGAACAACATTTGTCCTTTATTATAAATGAAAAACCTTTCTTGTCCAAACAAGAAACAGAAATCAAATTTCTACTAATAGTAGGCACAAAGTAGCAGTTGTCTAATTCTAAAACTAATCCACTAGGTAAAGTGAGAACATAAGTCCCTACGGCTAAGGCAGCAACCCTTGCTCCATTTCCAACACGTAGGTCCACTTCACCTCGGGCCAATCTTCTACTTCTACTTAGATCCTGCACATTTGCACAAATGTGAGATCCACATCCAGTATCCAATACCCAAGATGAGGAAGTAGAAAAGTTAGCCTCTATAACAAAAATACCTGAAGTGGAAGTCTTACTTCCCTTTTCCTTAGCAAGTTCTTCAAGATAGAGCTTGCAGTTGCGCTTCCAGTGTCCAGGTTGCTTACAATGGAAGCACTCCCCTTCCTTTGCCACACCACCCTTTGGTTTCAATGCAGCTGAAGAAGAATTAGCATTGGACTTTCCATTAGCTTTATCCTTCTTCTTGTTGGCTTTTCCCTTTCCCTTGCCCTTTTGAACCATCAAAATGGGCTTAGCCTTCTTAAGGTTTTGCTCAGCAGTTCTCAACATGTTGAGCAATTCAGGGAGGGACTTGTCAAGGTCGTTCATGTTATAGTTCATGATGAACTGACTGTAGCTTTCAGGCAACGATTGCAAGACTACATCAATAGCCAACTCTTTCTGAAGAGCAAATCCCAAATTCTCAAGATTCTCAATGTACCCAATCATCTTGAGCACATGAGGACCCACGGGACTTCCCTCAGACATCTTGCACTGAAACAATGCCTTAGAGGTCTCAAACCTCTCATGCCTAGCTTGCTCTTGGAAAAGCATTTTGAGATGTTCGATCATATCGAACGCCCCCATGTTCTCATGTTGCTTCTGAAGCTCAGATTCCATGGTAATAAGCATGAGGCATGCAACATCCAAAGCATCATCAGAATGCCTCTTGTGAGCATCCCTTTCAGCTCTTGGAGCAGTGGCAGCAGGCTCATTCGGAATGGGCTGCTCTAGGGCATAAGCCTTTCTCTCTTGTTTGAGGACTATCCTCAAGTTTCAGTACAATTTGAGAAAGTTGGTCCCATTCAGCTTTTCCTTCTCAAGGATTGATAGTAACAAAAGTGTCGATGTGTTTTGTGCCATGGTTATCTACAACAGTAAATATGTAGTGTAAGAGTCATGTATTTTAATTCATTTAATAAGGACTTTTATTAAATGATACTCCCACTATTTTCCTCAAAATAATAACCCTCGATATTATTCCGGAACACCTCGACGCTAAGGTATTCTAGTGGGGCAAGATCCATATTTGACCACAACCTGAGTAAGCTTTGGCTTTTCTCTAAAGTTACAGCTTTTTAGGTAGGCAACTCCTTGCCAATTTCATCTTATGCAACTCTTGGATAGTTGGGCGAACAACACTTGTCCAAGCTCATCTCATGAGCTTAAGCCCAACTCTATGCCTCTAAGTCCCTAATCCTATTAGGATAACTTAGTTAAGTCGGACCCAAAGTTAGCAATTTGGATATCACTATTATCCCATCGCGTCTTACCAAGATGAACATAGGTGCTTTGCTTTGGCAAACTCACCTATTGCTGATCAAAGTCTTGACGAGTGCCAACATTTGGAAGGCATCATATTTAATGACTTAATATTTGTTTGAGGGTTTTTTTTTTCCATTTGATCTCACCAATTTGTTATCTCCGATTGTCTTATACATGCATCACATACAAATATAAAACATGCATCTCATGCGTTCAAGAAAGTAAACATGACATGGTTATAGCCCAAACTATGCGATATTCTCAAGCCCATGAGAATATCATAAAAGCCTAAGAAAAGAAAAAGTGTCTTCACAAGCTCCTTCTTTTCCTTTATTGGCTGCCCTTTTTTTGTCATCTCCTTGGACATACGTCCTTGGATGATCCTTAGACATACCACCTTGGATGATCCCATAATGCACCATTACATCAATAATAGAAACCTCGAGTTACATTCGAGGGGAGTAAGGTGACAAGAGAATGTACAATGAGAGTGATAAGAGAAGGCATGACTCGCAGGCCGTATTTACAAGTATAACCAATCAAGGGCTATAACCATGCACCATGCTTCAAACACCAATCAGCATATCATGTCAAATCTCATTCAACAAAGATGCATGCCAATTTTTGTGTGTTGATTAACCAGTTTTTATTTATGTGGCGCTTCGCATACGGCGGTCCCACTGGCCGGTTAGCAGAAGAGGTCAAGGGGAGCCGCCCTTGTGGGTTGTGTGGGGGGCACGCCCCCGGCGCAAAAAATTGTCTTGCAATTGCTTAGCCCGAAATCTTCTATTTCGACCAAGTAGGCACCCGAGACTTCTCCATTCGAGCCACCAAAAATACCTTACTTTCGGTGCCCGAACAGGCCGAATCCAAGCAAAGCTAGGGTTTTTGCAACTATTGCAAGAATCCTAATCCATATAGGTACCTGATACCATTCAATTTTGGGTTAATCTCATTAACCAATTTGTGTCGTTTCTTCATATATCTCATATGTCCATTATGAGTTCCGGTTTCATGAATCATGAATCAATCTAATTAATCATGGCCAAAAAGCAACCGAACATATAGCGTCATGCGATTCAACACTCAATCCTGATTTAGGGTTTCACCAGTAGCTCTGATACCACTGTTGGGTTTTGGGAGCCAAACAACGCAGTGGAATTTAACCGTAACCCTATAGGATCCAAGTGAAATGGGGAAAACCAGGTGTTCAAAAATTTTCATACCTAATTTTCGGTTGAGATCTCTCACTCAACTGTAGAGTCGAATCACAAAACCTGAACAATTGATGTGTTCAGGCTCTCTATGGTATCCACACGACCCTCTCGGGATCACCATGCTTCGACCACGTCACGGCAAATGCGTTTCTCTTGCGCTCGCTGTGCTAACTTGCGTCCTCCAAGGAATTGCAAGAGAAGAGTGGGGCTGTCCTTTTGGGAGACTAGGGCAAGGAGACCTGCAAATTTCTCACTAGAAGTTGTATTTATAGCGAGACTCAACTTCCAGGCCTAATGGGTTTCAAAGCCCTAATCCAATTAGGATTTAATTTCGGGCTTAATAATGGCTCAACTCTTGGGCCCATTATTGATACGAAATTAAAGTGAAACCATAACCCAAATAATTAGCCCATGCACTCTAATGATCCAAATAGCTCTCTGTGTGCGACCCAATAGGCTCTTGCCATGTTGGCAATGATCATAAATCACATTTATGATCATAAGCAATGAGCGGTGCCTAGCAACACATCATTGCTACCCAAGTGACAAGATTATTGGTGAATCGACTAAACCTTTATGATCATCACTGATATATGCCATTGTCCCTTTGTCCAAGATATCAAGACTAAGCACGACACATGGAATGTGTCACTCTCGTATAGCCCAATCTTTGGTTTCTTGATTACTGAGTGGACCAACTTAAACTGATGACTTTGATATCGTATATCAACTCATCCGAGTATGGCCACGCATTTTTCTAAGTCTTACTCAATCAAGGGGCCCGAAGATATCACTCCCGTTACATAGGAGGGACAAATCCCATCTTGATCATACAAATCCCTCCGCATGATATGTGACATACCCAATGACCTCCTTCAAGTTCACTCAGTTACGAGCAACAAAGGAAAGTATCAAAGTATGTGACTCACATGTAGGGAACCTTGTTGATCTTAGGTCGAAGGACTACATATACCCTGATCACTTTGAGAATCACTTATGAAACTCATATAACGATCCATGTAGTGTTCTCATGGTGGGTCAGTCCTGTACACAAGTTCTCCAACTTGTACCCATATTTAGACTGCATATCTCATATTAGTATCCATATATGCTAGTCGTTATGTATTATTGCAACCCGCTCCACAATAATACTAGACCAGGGAGGTTTAAGAATATCATTATTCTAGGGTTACAATTATGTTTGTTAAGTTACGCAAGAACAAAACAACAAACATAATTGCTGGATTAAGGCCTTAGTAAAATATCATGACTCAATGTGCAAAAATACAATCATCTCATGATTGGCTTTTGGGCACAACACTAACACCTCAAACTCCAAGTCTCGTCTTCTTTTGTTCACATAAGCAGTGGTCTTTTCATTGGCTATCCTTAACCTTTCTTGTATCTTCTTGATTTTATTTGTTATTTCTTCAATGATCTCAAGACCCAATTCTAGCCTATCTCAGCCTTCCACCCAACAGTGGGGTGTCGTGCACCTTCTTCCATATAATGCTTCATAAGGTGCCATGCTAATTGTACTTTGGTAACTCTTCTTATATGAGAATTTGAACAATGGCAAATATCGGTCCTATTCACCTTTGAAATCCAACACACTGCTCCTAAGCATGTCTTCTAGTATCTATATCACCCTTTAAGATGGCCCATCTGTGTAGGGATGATAAGTAGTACTAAGGTGGATTTTTGTTCCTAGTGCTTTATGAAAAGTACTCCAAAATCGAGTTGTAAATCTTGGATCTTTATGAGATACAATGGAGTTTGGCACTCTATGTAGTCTTACTATCTCCTAGACATACATTTGAGCTAAATTTTCCTAGGAGTCTATAAGTTTTATAGGTAAGAAGTGAGCACGTTTGGTTAGCCTATCCACAGTGACCCAGATTGTATCATGCCTTAATCTAGTCATAGGCAACCCCATCAAAAAGTCCATGGTTATGTTGCCCCACTTTCTCACTAGTATAGGTAGAGTCTGTAGGGTACCAGCTAGCTTTTAGTGCTCTACTTTTACGCTCTGGCATGTGTCACATTTGGAGACATAAGTAGCTATGTCACTCTTCCTGTTTGGCCACCAGAATTGAGTCTTCACGTCTTTATACATTTTCTCACTTCCTGGATGGATGTTTAACTTGCTTGTGTGAGCTTCCTCAAGTATTTTATCCCTAAGCTTTAATCCTTTAGGCAAATAGATTCGATCCTTAAAGTACAGTAATCCTTGCTTGTAGGGAAAGGATTGATACAAGGAACCTTTTTCGTCTTCTGAAATCTTTTTCAAATTAGGATCGGTCTCTTGTGCCTTTCTAGCTTCTTCAATCCATGTAGATTAAACTATCAATGTGTAAATTTGGGCTTCCTCCCACTTATGGCACTGATGCCATATGCATAGCATACTATTTTGCTCATCATGATCAGCTATGGATCCTCCTTTTAGAAGACCCGTGTACTTCCAGCTTAAGGCATCTATTAGTAAATTGCCTTTGCCCTCTGTGTACTCTATACTGTAGTCATAGTCCTTGATGTACTCTAACCATCTTCTTTGTCTCATGTTCAACTCTTTCTGAGTGATCCAGTACTTTAGCCTCTTATGGTAACTGTAGATCATAAAGGAACTACCAATCAAGTAATGCCTCAATTGCTTCAAAGAAAAAATCACTACTACCAATTTTAGGTCATGGGTAGGATAATTTTTCTCATGGGGTCTTAATTGCCTTGACCCATAAGCAATGACATTTCTATCTTGCATAAGTACACAACCTAACCTAGTTCTAGATGCATCTATATAGATGATGTAAGGCTTACTTGGATTAGGAACAATCAATACTGGAGCTGCAATCAACCTCTGCTTGAGCTCCTAGAAACTCTTTTCACATTTCTTAGTCCACTCAAACCTTTGACCCTTCTTGGTCAGATAAGTAAGAACTAAGGCAATCACAGAAAAGCCTGATACATATCTTCTGCAGTATCCTTCTAATCCTAGGAAACTTCTGATTTCCTTTACAGTCTTTGGTGTTTCCCATTCTTGTACTGCCTTGACCTTTTCAGGGTCTACCCTAAGGCCTTGTGCCTCTATGATTTGTCCTGAGAAAGACACTTCCCTTATCCAGAGTTGGCACTTGGATAACTTGGCGTAAAACTGATGTTCTAACAGAGTCTTTAGGACAATCTTCAAATGATATTCACGTTCATTTTCATCCTTGAAATACAGTAGGATGTCATCAATGAACATGACTACAAATTTGTCCATATGTGGTCTAAACTGTAGGGTTTTGTGAGCCAAACAAGTGTAGCAAAATTTAACCAAAACCCACTAGGATCCAAGTGAAACGGGGTAAAGCAGGTGTTAAAAAATTTTTATACCTAATTCAGTTGAGATATTTCACCCAACTGTAGAGTCGAATCAGAAAAACCTGAACAATTGACGTGTTGAAGCTCTTTATGGTATCCACATGAGCTTCTCGAGATCACCATGCTTCCACCACATCCTGGCAGATGTGTTTCTCCTACACTCGCAGTGCTAGCTTGCTTCCTCCAAGGAATTTCAAGAGAAGAGTATGGCTGTCCTCTTTAGGAGGCTAGGGAAAATATGTGAATTTCTCACTAAAATTTGTATTTATAGTGAGGCTCAACTTCGATGCCTAATGGGTTTCAAAGCCCTAATCCAATTAGACTTTAATTTCAGGCTTAATAATGGCTCAACTTTTGGGCTCATTATTAACATGAAATTATTATGAAACCATAACCCGAATAATTAGCCCATGCACTCTAATAATCCAAACAGCTCTATATGTTTGACCCAACAGGCTCTTACCACATTGGCAATGATCATAAATCACATTTATGATCATAAGCAATGAGCGGTGTCTAGCAACACATCATTGCTATCCAAGTGACAAGATTGTAGGTGATTCAATTGAACCTTTATGATCATTACGCATATATGCCGTTGTCCCTTTGTCCAAGATATCAAGAATAGGCACGGGACATGGAATGTGTCACTCTCGTATAGCTCAATCTTTGGTTTCTTGATTACCAAGTATACTAACTTAAACTGATGACATTGTTACTGTATATCAACTCATACAAGAATGGCCACGCATTTTCTAAGTCTCACTCTATCAAGGGCCCGAAGATATGAGTCTCATTACATAGGAAGGACAAATCCCATCTTGATCATATAAATCCCTTCGCATGATATGTGATATACCTAATGACCTCCTTCAAGTTCACTCAGTTATGAGCAACAAAGGGAAGTATCAAAGTATGTGATTGACATGTAAGGAACATTGATGACCTTAGGTCAAAGGACTACATATACCATGATCACTATAAGAATCACTTATGACATTCATATAACAATCCATGTAGTGTTCTTATGGTGGGTCGGTCCAGCAACAAGTTCTCCAACTCACACCCATATGTAGACTACATATCTCATATTAGTCTCTACATATGCTAGTTGTTATGTATTATTGTAACCCACTCCACAATAAGAATAGACCAGGGAAATTTGACAATATCATTATTTTAGGGTTACAATTATGTTTGTTATGTTATGTAGAAACAAAACAACAAACATAATTGTTAGATTAACACCTTAATAAAATATCATGACTCAATGTTCAAAAATAAAGTTATCTTATAATTGGCTTTTGGGCATAACACTAACATAAACACCTTGTTCATCAGGTCCATGAAAACAGCTAGGGCATCAGTTAAACCAAATGGCATGATTGTGTACTCATAATGTCCATATCTGGTCCTAAACCCAGTCTTAGGAATGTCTTCCTCCTTTACTCTCAATTGGAAGTATCCAAATCTCAAATCTATCTTGGAGAAGATCTTAGCTCCCTTTAGTTGATAAAAAAGATCCTCAACCCTAGGGAGTGGATATTGTTCTTGATAGTCACTGCATTGAGCTTTCTGTAGTCAATGCATAGTCCCAATGATCTATCCTTCTTCTTCATAAAGAGCATCGGAGCTCCCCACGATAAAACACTTGGCCTTATGAACCATTTTTCAAGAAGTTCATCAAGTTGTTTCTTGAGCTCATTCATCTCTATGATAGGCATTCTGTAAGGAGGTATAGATATTGAACTAGCTCCTGGTTGCAACTTGATCTCAAACTCAATCTCCCTTGGTGGAGGAATACCTGGCAAGTCTTTAGGAAAGACTGTGGAAAGTCTTTCATTACGGGTATTCTATCCACTTCTTATTCACAGTACAATTCATTAAATGCATAACAACAATCAAGCTCAGAAATCACATGTATCTCATCTAGTACCTCTAGGCCCACGTCATGCATTTCCTACACTAATTCCTTAGAATTCACTAATGCATGCACTTCACCATCAAGCAATGTGATTTCTCTCTTAGCATAATCAATTCTTATGTTACGCATAGCAAGCCAGTTCATACCCAACACTATATCATACTTAGGAATGTCCAACACTAGCATATTAGTCATAACCTTAGTCTTTCCTACTACTAGATCACAATCCATAGTTAGGTCATTTGTGAAGAGACATTGACTACCTGCTGTTTTCACTAAGGATATCCTAGGCATGATTTTAGTAGGCAAATTTATGGCATCAACAAACTTCCTAGCCACTATAGACACAGTTGCATGAGTATCAAACAGAACACTAACAAGCATACCATTAAGGTAAATGTTACCTTTTAGTGCTTCTCCCTGCTATGATGTTTCTGGCCTTTCTACTTGAAACACTCTGCTAGCTCTTTGCACTAGAGGCCTTTGCACTGGAGGACCTTGTCTCTGATGGCCCTCCCTTGGTGCTGCCTTTCTAGGTCCTGCCCTAGTAGGTCTCACTAGACCTTGGTCTTCTGGCCTTCTTCCTTGCACATGTGGGCAATCTTTGATCCAATGATCCATTACACCACACCTTAGGTGATAGCCTAAGGACTATCGCCTCTCCTAGAACGTACCTCCTATCAAAAGCATGCTCGGGAAGCCTGGCACCATCCGAGAGAGGCACTAGTACTGACCTCAGACTAGGCGAATTCCAGTGCCTCGAACTCGGGATTTAGCCTAGTACCCCAGAGAGCTCCAAAGGTGCAGACAGCCCCCTCGGGGGATTAAACGGATCGCCTTGGGGATAGAAGAACCAGCTACCGCAAGCAAGAGAGGATTTCCCGAAGGCGGAACCTGCAAGCTAGGCAGCGCCCCGAACTGCGAACATAACTTCCGAAGAAGGGCGTTCATCCCAGAGAGTAACCTCGCCCAAAGGACATCGGGAGTACGGCAGGAGCATTTAAGGAGCCTCTGACACATCTCCCACAGACGCACCATGTCACCTCAAACGACGCTCTGACACGCCGACGCCACCCACGCCTTGTCACAACCTGTCTCGGACCAAGGCTCATGGGAGCCTACAAACAGCTACTTGTCCCCTTTGTCCAAAGGTACACAGCAGATCTGGCCGAACACGTGTCACGATCTGAACAGGCCAAACACTTCTATAAATACCAAAGAGCAGCCCCTTGCAAACGGTTGGTCAGTCAGTTGAGAGGACACGAACAGGCAAGGCCACTAAACCCTTGAGTGCTCTCTTTCCTTCACCTCTCAGAAAACTAACTTGGGCGTCGGAGGCTCCTCCCCGGAAAAACATCCCGGGGACCTCCTAACCTTTCCTTTTGGGCTCTTCAGGTACCACTCCCTGGGAAACCTCCACTCCGGGCGTTCTCCTCCTCAGGAAGTCCCTCCAGAAACCACCATGTCCTCCAGCGAAGATGTCTCCGGACATCATTTGGCGCCGTCTGTGGGAACCCACCCTCAGGTTGCCGTCGTTGAGACTCGGCGTTCTAAGGACAAAGGACTCCCGAAGTCCCCGTCCGCGCCTGAAGTCCAACCGGCTGCTGAGCAAACTCTTCCAGGGACTTCCACGCCCGAGGAAGAACGTCCTCTGGTCATAACCATGAGCTTCCTCCGTGACTTCCAACGCTCTGTTGTGGCTGAGATGACACAACAGATAGACAGAAGATGGCCACAACAAGCTCAAACCCAAAGGTCTCCTTCACCGGTACGCCCTCGGGAAAAGAGCCCCAAAGCAGTCCGCCGCAGTTCGGGGAGTGAAGACCCACGTGAGGAGTCTTCAACAGAAAATATGCCCCTCGGGGCACGCCTTCCAGGGCAAACGGGGCCCAACCAACCCAAAATTCGACGCCGAAGGAGCCCTTTGCCCGAGACGAGGTCACCCTCTCCCCGACGACGAAGCCATTCTCCGAAGAGGCGCCGTCAATCTCCTCCACCTGAGGAAGAACCTAGCGCCGCCGCCCTCATGGAGAAAATATTGGCAAGGCTGGACCGAGTCGAGAGGCAGGTGGCTCGCAAGCCAGTTTGGGCCAGACTGTCTGAGTCTTTTTGTGGGGATCAGTCTCCTTTCACCCGAGCTGTGGTCGAGGCAGCTATGCCAGGTGACTTCAGGGTACCTCGGCTAGAGACGTACGATGGTCGGACCGACCCACAGGCCCACCTGACGAAGTACAGACGCAGCATGATGATGCACGGTGCGGACGACGCCACCTTGTGCAAGTGCTTCGAGGTCACCCTCTCTGGGCCAGCAACCGCGTGGTACAACTCCTTGGCTCCAGGAATCATCGGAAAATTCCAGGAGTTATCAACAGCCTTCACCCAACAGTTCATCGGGAGTCGCCCGACGGCGAAGATGCCCGTTCAAATGTTCGACATAGCGCAAAGAAGCGGAGAAACTATACGCGACTATGTCGAGAGGTTCAACAGAGAGGCTTTAAGTGTTCCAGACTTTCGGCCTGAAATACGCATCCTCGCCATGACAAGGGGCCTTCGGAGGGATTCCCAACTCTTCTACGAATTCTCCAAGGACCCTCCAGACACACTGGGTGAATTCTACCGACGGGCCGAACAGCACATGACGGCCGAAGAACTAAGAATGGGCGGACCCAGGCCCGAGCACACCCGTGGCGAGGGGCCCAGCCAGCAGGCACGCTATCCGACCGACCAGCCACCCCGACCCCGGAGAATGCGAGGAAGGAAACCCCCGAACTTCACAGCGCTGAACACCACGAGGACCAACATCCTCATGACTCTGGAGAGGCAGGGAACACAAGTTCAGAGGCCAAGGGCCATGACCGTTGAAAATAGAAAAAACATGAAGAAGTTCTGCCAATTTCATCGCGATCATGGCCACGACACTGAGGATTGCTTCCAGCTGAAGAAGTATATTGAATCGCTAATAAAACAAGGCCAACTTCGGCGGTACCTACGGTTGCCTTCCCCGAAGGGGAGGAAAGAGGAGGAAGGAAAGGTAGAAGATGAGGACTACGACTCCGACAGGTGGAGAAACCGAAGTCCGAAGAGGCGCCCTCCACCCCCTGTGGGAGTCATACTAACAATCACGACGGGGCTCCCATCCTCGGAAAGGAAAAGGAAGGCCAGGGAAATAGCTGTCATGGACTATCAAAGTCCGGCGAAGAAGCTATCCTGAAAAGATGGTTCCACAGTCGTCTTCCCTCACGACGACCCACTCCTGATGATGGCAAGAATTGGAAACTGGGATGTCAAAAGCGTATTACTTGATGACGGATCAAACGCTGATGTCCTATTTTCACAACTGCTGCCGAGCTTGGGCATATCCATCAGTGATCTCAGGCCTGTTACTTCACCGACCTTCGGGGTAGGACCGTCCGAGTTACCAGTCCTCGGATGGATCGACCTTCCATTAATGATGAGAGGGACTTCGGTCAAAGGACCAGCTGAGTTGTTTGCCTCGATAATGGTGAGGTTCATCATCATGGATGTCCCCTCATCATACAACACCATCCTTGGAAGGCAGACGCAGGGAAATCTGCACATTCGCCCTGACGTGAGATATTTGACTGTCACTTTCGCCACCAAGGAAGGAGACGCAGAAATCTTCATAGATCAGGGCGAAGTAAGAAAGGTGTTCGTCAAAGCCCGAAAAGCCCCAGCAAACAATTCCACACAAGCTGTAGAAGCAGGGGCTTCAAAGTCAAAAAATGGCGAGAAAGAAGTTTCTGGCAAGGTAGAAATGGAAGAAGTGGAACTTATCCCAGGACGAAGTACCCAAATAGGGAAAAACTTGTCCGAAGGAGATAAGAAAAAACTTGTATCCTTTCTGGTAATGAATAAAGACCTGTTCGCCTACTCGCCGAAAGACAGGCCGGGGGTAAATCCGCGCGTAATACAACATAGCCTCAAAGTAAGTCCGGAAGCAAAGCCTGTCCGGCAAAAGAAACGAGGCATCTCAGCCCATAAAAATGACTTCGTCAAAACCGAAGTCCAACGTTTATTGGAGGCAGATGTAATCAGGGAGGTCAAGTACCCCGAATGGCTAAGCAATGTGGTGATCGCCACAAAAGAAGGAAGCAACAAACTTCGGATGTGCATCGACTTCAGAAACCTGAACAATGCTTGCCCAAAAGATTCATATCCTCTCCCGCCAATAGATCAACTGGTAGATTCAACTGCCGAATACGGGCTCCTAAGTTTCCTAGACGCCTTCAGCGGCTACCATCAAATAAAGATGGACCCCTAAGACGAAGAAAAAACAGCCTTCATCACCGAGGGGGGGACATACTGTTACACCAGGATGCCTTTCGGGCTCAAAAACGCAGGAGCCACCTACCAGAGGTTGATGAGCAAGGTCTTTAATGACCAAATAGGGAGGAACATGGAAGTGTACGTAGATGACATGATAGTTAAAAGCAAGCTGCCTGTAGACCATGTCACAGACCTAAGGGAAACTTTTCACCAGCTCAGGACCTTCGGAATTCGCCTTAACCCTGAGAAGTGCACCTTCGGGGTAACTTCGGGAAAGTTCCTTGGGTACATGGTATCAGAAAGAGGCATTGATGCTAACCCAGAAAAAATTAAGGCTCTGTTGGAATTCCGAACTCCTGCCACAATAAAAGATGTGCAGAGACTTGCTGGAAGAATAACCTCCCTTAGCAGATTTATTTCCAGATATGGAGACCGGTGTCGAGCATTCTTCAAAGTCCTCACTAAGGCAGCAAAAAGGGAGGACGACCTCGAGAGTAATGATCGTCCTTGGAATGAGGACTGCCAAAAAGCTTGGGAAGAACTCAAAATCTACTTGGCTCGCCTGCCCACTTTGCGACAGCCCCGCGAAAGAGAACCTCTTGTGTTGTACCTCGCCGTCACAGAAAAAGCAGTAAGCTCAGTCCTTGTGAAAGAGGAAGGGGCGAAGCAGTGGCCAGTCTACTATGTGAGCAAGTCCCTGCATGGCGCCGAAATCAGATATCCTTTGTTACAGAAAGCTATATATGCCTTGGTCCTGGCAGGAAGAAGTCTACGACCATATTTTCAGGATCACCCCATCATCGTCCGAAGTAGTTTACTCCTGCGGGACGTCATGAAGAAGGTTGACCATTCGGGAAGGCTCTCCAAATGGTGTATAGATGGCGCCGAAATCAGATATCCTTTGTTACAGAAAGCTATATATGCCTTGGTCCTGGCAGGAGGAAGGCTACGACCATATTTTCAGTCTCACCCCATCATCGTCCGAAGTAGTTTACCCCTGCGGGACGTCATGAAGAAGGTTGACCATTCGGGAAGGCTCTCCAAATGGTGTATAGAGCTTGGCGAACACGACATCACTTATGAACCTCGGAAAGCCATAAAAGCTCAAGCCTTGGCAGATTTCATTGCCGAGGTCCCCATTACCGAGGACAGCCACCCAAGTCCCGACGAAATGAGCCAGAATGGGCCTTGTACGTTGATGGTGCCTCGGGCGCCGAGCACCAAGGAGCAGGGGTGATCATTAAAGGCCCCGAAGGCCTGGAAGTAATGAAGGCCATTAAGTTCAGCTTCAATGTCACCAACAATGTGGCTGAATATGAAGCTCTCATAGCGGGCTTGCGCCTGGCCAGAAAAATTGGTGTCAGAAACTTGAAAGCCCATAGCGATTCCCAGCTAGTAGTTCGGCAAACAGCAGGGGACTACGGGGCGAAGGATCCAACACTGGCAAAATACCATGAATTAGTAACGAAGCTTATTCGAGAATTCGACACCGTGCGAATCGAGAGCGTGCCTCACAGACATAACGCTGAGGCAGATGAATTGGCAAAATCAAAAGCATATACTGAGGTGCTAAGCCAGCCGAGCATTACAGTGCTGAGCATAATGACTTCGGGAAGAAGCTGGAAAGACCCAATAAAAACATATCTCGAAACCAATACGCTCCCCGAAGACCCCAATGAAGCAGCAAAAGTGCGGAGACGCTCCGGTCGTTTCTTTCTGATTGGAGAAGAGCTATATCGGCAGGGATATGCAAATCCGCTACAGAGGTGTGTTGGCGAAGAGGATATTGAAATAATCCTCCAAGAAGTTCACGAAGGCGCTTGTGGTTCGCACATCGGAACCGACGCCCTGGCAGCGGTGATACTTCGCCAAGGATACTTTTGGCCTACCCTGAGGAAAGACGCTAGGCGGTTCGTCCAGAAATGTGGTAATTGCCAAAGACATGCAAAAATCCAGAGAACACCCTCGGAGCTGGTGACTTCGGCAAACTATCCCTGGCCCTTCGCAGTTTGGGGCATAGACCTTATCGGGCCGCTCCCGACAGCGCCTGGGGGCGTGAAGTTCTGCGTAGTCGCAGTAGACTATTTCTCTAAATGGGTCGAGGCAGAACCTTTGACGACTATCTCGGCAAGAGAAGTGCGCAAGTTCGTGTGGAAAAACATAGTATGCAGATTCGGCATACCGAGGGTACTAGTGGCTGATAACGGATCCCAGTTCATAGACAAAGGGTTCCAAGAGTTTATCAGCAACCTCGGAACAAAGATGCACTTCGCCCCGGTAGCTCACCCCCAAAGCAATGGGCAGGTGGAAGTATCTAACAGGACCATAAAAGATGGTCTGAAAAAGAGACTGGGGGAGGCAAAAGGGAAATGGCCAGGAGAACTCCAAAGCGTACTATGGAGCTACCGAACAACGCCCCGAAGGGCTACAGGGGAAACTCCTTTCTCGCTCGTCTTCGGTACGGAGGCCATAATCCCAATAGAGGTAGTGCGACCATCAATACGAGTGCAGGTATTTGATGAAAGTGGAAATGACCTCGGCTTAAGAACCAAGCTCGACCTCGTCGGCGAACATAGAGAAATAGCGGAACTAAGAAGGAAAGCTTTCCAGCAAAGAGTGGCCGCCGCTATAAACTTGCGAGCTAGGCCAAAAGGAATAAAAAAGGGTGATCTCGTTCTCCGAAAGGCGGAATTCGCACCCCGGAGGCCATCACACGGCGTACTTCACGCGAATTGGGAGGGACCTTATCTGGTTCTTGCCGAAGTACGAAGAGGGGTGTACAAGCTCGGTGACGCCGAAGGCGTGGAATTAAAAAACACTTGGCATTCAGATGCCTTGAAAAAGTTCTATGCTTAGAATCTTGACGAAAGGGTTTACATTGTACAAAGTTAGAAAAATTTTCTAGCTACACGGGCTTCTGAAAGAAAGATTCTTGAACAAAAGAAATACTAAAATTCCGCGAAGATGGTCGCCAGAATAAGCATGGGTGTGATTTCCTGAAGTCCCTCGAGCAAGCATGTTCGGGACAATAGGAAATGTAAAACCTTGCGAGAATTTCTAAATACAAAGGCTCACAGAGAACCGATCTAATCTTCCGAAGTCTCTTGAGCAAACGCGTTCGGGGCAAAAAGGAATGAACAATCTCACAAAAAAAGACTTAGCCAAAATTTCTTACAGGAAAGAAAAAAGTCTTTATTAACAGACAAGATCGGTTTACAAAGAAGAAGGACTACCAAGAAAGAAAGAGTACAAGGAAGGAGAAAAAGAAGGCAGAAGGGGCCTGAGATAAATTAGGGATTCTCGGCGTCCCGGGAGCCACTAGCCCCTGCATCCTTTTCCGCCACCACCCGCGCCGGAAGAGTCTGAGGCAGGTTCAAGTGCTCGAGCTTGGACCAAGTCCACCGAGGTCCCTCAGGAATATTTAGGGCCTCCAGGAAAGAAAGGTCGAGATCTGGAAACCTCAGAAGAACTTGATGACGAACGAGACAAAACCCGTCTTGAAAACCAACTTTGGTCATCTCGTCGGATTTCCTCTTCTCGACCCCAAGATCATTAAGCTCCTTCTCCAGGTCTTCAACCTTTTTCCTTAACGCCTTCACCTTCTTTTTCCTCGACTCATCCTTCCCCTTCTTCGAAGAATCGACCTCGGCTTGAAGTGCGGCTTTCTCGGCCTCCGCCTTCGCCAGAAGAGCCGCAGAATCCGACTTCTCCTTTTGAAGTGCCTCATTAACCGAAGTCAGCTCCGCCACTTTTCCGCCGAGGTCGGAAATCTTCTGGGAGGAGTCCTTTATAAGTTCTTCTTTTTCCTTCGCAAACTCCTCCCGAAGGGCAGCAATCTCTGACGCCGAAGTCTGGGCCAGCTGAGTGTTTCGAGCAAGCAGGTCCGCGCACTGGGTCTGGTATTGTTCTATAGTCTTTGAAGCGGCGGCCCGGTACATCCCCTGCCTCGCCACCCGAACTCTGAGGAATCCGGCATATCCCAGCAGCTGCAGAAAAACAGAGGCAAGAATGAGACAAGGCAAAAAAGGAAAGGCAAATGCTTAGAAGAAATCAAAGACTTAGAAAAAAGGGCAAGGTGAGAAACACACCTGGGCGGCGTGCTCGGAAAGCTTCGCGGCGAGGGAGTCATCATCCGGATGAGCCCCCGCAAGGGCCCTGAAAGAAGCTTCAGTAAGAACCCCCTTTGCAATCTCCTTGGCCATTAGCGGGCAATCTTCGGAGTACATGTCCATGTCCTCCGTAAAAGACCAAAATGGCTCCTTCGGAATCTTCCCCTTCGGGATATGGGCATCCCGAAGGGCCCGCTTCCGGGCGTGCTCGGCAACCCAATCCGGAGGAAGAATCTCCTCTGCACGACAAAAGCAGAAAAATTGTCAAACACAAGTAGCTGCCAAAAAATTCAGAAACTGAGTGTCTAAGGCATCAAACCTGGTGGCACTTCGGCAACGTCGTCGCCAGAATCCAGGGCCCCCTCAGAAGAAATCTCCTTCCCTTTCCTCTTGCGGCGATCTTCGGCAGAAGGGGCTTCCACCAAAGCGTCCAGAAGAGCCGCCGAATTAGGGCTTGAAGGAGCGACATCTGCACCGACCTCGGTCGAAGGCGCAGCAACGGTTACCTCGGGCTCCTCGCCCACCTCCTCGGAAATCTCCGGCATAGGAGGGGGCACGGTCTTCTTCGATCGCTTGGCCGCCGGAGGCCCCCCGCCAGCCGCCTTCCGTCTTCGGGAGGCAGCCTTCTTTGTTTGTTCACCTTTCTCGGCTTGCCCGATGAAAAGCGATCGGTAATAGGCAGCAGTATCGTCGCCCATCTCTGAAAAAGAGAGAAAACATCAGCGTAAGTCCAAGATGAAATTAAAACAAGGGGACTAGGAGATGACTTACTTTCGAAAAAATCGGCATAAGTAATGTCCTTCTGAAGAAGTTTTACCAGCCAGGAGTCCTTCCCAGCAATGGCAGGAGCCGGCATCTCGAGGTCCGTTTCGTGCTCCTTTACCACCTTCAACTCCCGAAGGACTTCTTCGGTCATCAACTTCCAGTTAATTGGAAAGGGGTAAAGGGGGCGCGGTGGGACCTCGGAATCCCAGTCAGAGACCGCTCGGATGCGCTTGTCAAAGTCCGCAAAAATGGGTGTTAACTCGGGAGTTAACAGCATCTTCGGGTCAACGACATCCATCACGAGCTTTCCCTGAGCCCACTTCGTCGGGACGTACGACCAGGCCTCCTCCTTCTTCATAAAGAAGAATTTCTGTTGCCACCCTCGCCAGCTGTCCTTGTTGGCAAAGGTGAACTTGTATTTTTTGCTCCCTGACCCCCGAGGTAGCATGAAATAGAAGCCACCCTTTGGGATCACGAAGAGCTTGTAGTACTGCAGAAAAATGACAAAGTGTGGCTCTATACCGAAGACACCACACATACAAAGAAAAGCATTGAAATAGCAGTACGAGTTCGGCGGAAGTTGGTTTACGGCAATGCGATGGAAATCGCAGAAATCGCAAACCATCTTCGGCGGAGGATACCGAAGTCCGGCCTTCAGTTGGGCACGGAAAACAGTAACCTCGTCACTACGGTTTGAAAAGCTATATTGGTCCGAACGAGGCAACCTCGTAGTGACGTAGGAAGGAAGGAAGAACTTCTTTTTCCATTTTTTAAGTTTTGCAGAAGTGGTGCAGCAGGGGTGAGAAAGAAGGGGTTCCCAGCTTTCGGGAATAGGCATGACTGGCAAAAAACCGAGTTCGGGAAAAGGCAAAAAGCTATTTCGAAGAAAAAATTTGGAAAAACAGAAGAAACTGGAAGCTAAAACCCACCAAACGTTTTGCCAAAATCAGGATTTGAGGACGCCGTCGTGAAATGATTGCCGGAAAACCACTCTGTCAAAAAGCACCGCCGTAAGAGAGCAGGAAAAACACTGCGGCAGTTGAGAGACAGGAGAGAGCAAAAGCAAAAGCAAAAGTGGGGTTATGAAGGATTAAGGGTATATATAGACCGAGGAAGGGTAGGCGAATCGACGTCATAAGTGCTGTGCGAAGGCGAATCGTCGCCATAATTGCCCATTTTGCATAAAAAGACACGCCCGCTGTAACCGATGTAACCCTCTCCAATGACGGCGTGCCACGTGTCAGCAACCACGCCAAATAAGGAACACGCTTTCTGACGAATAGCGCGCCGCCCCAGACTGACACGCCTGGGCACGAGACGAGACGTTTCAGTGACCTACAAAGATTACAGAAAATAGGCTACCTCGGAGACACCAAGAGACAGTCTGTGCTACGTCTACGGACAGAAGGTGTATCTTCGGCACAGGTACCATGCATAAAGCCCCGAAGGGTACCCTCCGAAAGCTGACAAAAGCCAAAGTCCCTACTTCGGCTTCTAGGGGGGGCATGTGATAGCCGAAGGACTATCGCCTCTCCTAGAACGTACCTCCTATCAAAAGCATGCTCGGGAAGCCTGGCACCATCCGAGGGAGGCACTAGTACTGACCTCGGACTAGGCGAATTCCAGTGCCTCGAACTCGGGATTTAGCCTAGTACCCCAGAGAGCTCCAAAGGTGCAGACAGCCCCCTCGGGGGATTAAACGGATCGCCTTCGGGATAGAAGAACCAGCTACCGCAAGCAAGAGAGGATTTCCCGAAGGCGGAACCTGCGAGCTAGGCAGCGCCCCGAACTGCGAACATAACTCCCGAAGAAGGGTGTTCGTCCCAGAGAACGACCTCGCCCAAAGGACATCGGGAGTACGGCAGGAGCATTTAAGGAGCCTCTGACACATCGCCCACAGACGCACCATGTCACCTCAAACGACGCTCTGACACGCCGACGCCGCCCAGGCCTTGTCACAACCTGTCTCGGACCAAGGCTCGAGGGAGCCTACAAACAGCTACTTGTCCCCTTTGTCCAAAGGTACACAGCAGATCTGACCGAACACGTGTCACGATCTGAACGGGCCAGACACTTCTATAAATACCAAAGAGCAGCCCCTTGCAAACGGTTGGTCAGTCAGTTGAGAGGATACGAACAGGCAAGGCCACTAAACCCTTGAGTGCTCTCTTTCCTTCACCTCTCAGAAAACTAACTTGGGCGTCGGAGGCTCCTCCCCGGAAAAACATCCCGGGGACCTCCTAACCTTTCCTTTTGGGCTCTTCAGGTACCACTCCCTGGGAAACCTCCACTCCGGGCGTTCTCCTCCTCAGGAAGTCCCTCCAGAAACCACCATGTCCTCCAGCGAAGACGTCTCCGGACATCAACTCCTCCATTCAAGCCACCAAAAATACCTTCCTTTCAGTGCCCAAACAGGCCGAATCCGAACAAACCTAGGGTTTTTGCAACTATTGCAAGAATCCTAATCCATATAGGTATCTCATACCTATCAATTTCTGGTTAATCTCATTAACCAATTTGTGTCATTTCTTCATATATCTCATAAGTTCATTACGAATTCCGATTTTATGCATCATGAATCAATCTAATTAATCATGGCTGAAAACCAATCGAACACATAGCATCATGCGATTCAACACTCAATCTCGATTTAGGGTTTCACCAGTAGCTCTGATACCACTATTGGGTTTCGGGAGCCAAACAGCGCAGCGGAATTTAACCGAAACCCTCCAAGATCCAAGTGAAACGGGGTAAAACGGGTGTTCAAAAATTTCATACCTAATTTTCGGTTGAGATCTCTCACTCAACTGTAGAGTCGAATCACAAAACCTGAACGGTTGACTTGTTCAGGCTCTCTATGGTATCCACACGAGCCTCTCGGGATCACCACGCTTCCACCGCATCCCGGCAGATGCGTTTCTCTTGCGCTTGCAGTGCTAGCTTCCGTCCTCCAAGGAATTGCAAGAGAAGAGTGTGGCTGTCCTTTTGGGAGGCTAGGGCAAGGAGACCTCCGAATTTCTCACCTAAAAGTTGTATTTATAGTGAGACTCAACTTCCAGGCCTAATGGGTTTTAAAACCCTAATCGAATTAGGATTTAATTTCGGGCTTAATAATGGCTCAACTCTTTGGCCCATTATTAATACGAAATTAAAGTGAAACCATAACCCAAATAATTAGCCTATGCACTCTAATGATCCAAATAGCTCTATGTGTGCGACCCAATAGGCTCTTGCCAAGTTGGCAATGATCATAAATCACATTTATGATCATAAGCAATGAGCGGTGTCCAGCAACACATCATTGCTACCCAAGTGACAAGATTGTCGGTGAATCAACTAAACCTTTATGATCATCACCGATATATGCCATTGTCCCTTTGTCCAATATATGAAGACTAAGCACGAGACATGGAATGTGTCACTCTCGTATAGCCCAATCTTTGGTTTTTTGATTACTGAGTAAACCAACTTAAACTGATGACTTTGATATCGTATATCAACTCATCAGAGTATGGCCAGGCATTTTCTAAGTCTCACTCTATCAAGGGGCCCGAAGATATCACTCCCGTTACATAGGAGGGACAAATCCCATCTTGATCATACAAATCCCTCCGCATGATATGTGACATACCCAATGACCTCCTTCAAGTTCACTCAGTTACGAGCAACAAAGGAAAGTATCAAAGTATGTGACTCACATGTAGGGGACCTTGATTATCTTAGGTCGAAGGACTACATATACCATGATCACTATGAGAATCACTTATGAAACTCATATAACGATCCATGAAGTGTTCTCATGGTGAGTCGGTCCAGTACACAAGTTCTCCAACGTGTACCCATATGTAGACTACATATCTCATATTAGTCTCCACATATGCTAGTCATTATGTATTATTGCAACCCGCTCCACAATAATACTAGACTAGGGACGTTTAAGATTATCATTATTCAAGGCTTACAATTATGTTTATTACGTTACGCAGAAACAAAACAACAAACAAAATTGTTGAACTCTTCCAGCTCACAGCACCACCACCAATACAAAACACATAACTAGATTGCGATCTAAAATCATCCTTATCAGATTGGAAGCTTGCATCGGTGTAACCCCTTACAACGAGCTCATCTTCACCTCCAAAGACCAAGAATGCATCCTTAGTCCTTCGTAAGTACTTAAGGATGTTCTTAACAGCTGTCCAGTGACTCTCACCAGGGTTTGATTGGTACCTACTCATCATGCTCAAGGCATATGAGACATCGGGATGAGTACATATCATGGCATACATGATAGATCCAATTGATGAAGCATATGGAATCTTACTCATGCGCTCTCTCCCCTCGGGTGTACTTGGACACTGAGATCTAGAAAGAGTTATACCATGTGACATGGGCAAGAATCCTTTCTTGGAATCTTGCATGCTAAACCTCTTTAGCACCTTGTCAATGTATGTACTTTGACTTAGGCCAAGAAATTTTCTAGATCTATCTCTATAGATCCTAATGCCTAACACATAGGCTGCTTCACCCAAGTCCTTCATAGAGAAACATTTCCTTAGCCAAGTCTTCACAGATTGTAGCTCAGGAATGTCAGTCCTGATGAGTAGTATGTCATCTACATACAACACCAAGAAGACAATAGCGTTCCCACTAACCTTCTTGTAGACACAAGGTTCATCTATATTTTTAATAAAACCAAACTCTTTGATTGCTTCATCAAAACGAAGATTCCAACTTCGAGAAGCTTGCTTCAGTCCATAAATGGACCTTTGCAACTTGCACACTTTATTGGCATTCTCAGGAGTGACAAAACCCTCAGGTTGTGTCATGTACACATCCTCAAGTAGCTTTCCATTTAGGAATGCAGTTTTGACATCCATTTGCCATATCTCATAATCATAGTGTGCAGCAATAGCAAATAAAATTCGGATGGATTTAAGCATAGCAACTGGTGAAAAAGTTTCATCATAGTCAATACCATGAATTTGCTTGAAACCTTTTGCAACCAATCGTCCCTTAAAGGTAATCACATTACCATCCATGTCAGTTTTCTTCTTGAAAACCCATTTGAACCCTATGGGTTTTACCACTTCAGGTGGGTCAACCAAAGTCCATACTTGGTTTTCATACATGGATTCCATCTCGGATTTCATGGCCACTAGCCACTTCTCAGAGTCAGGCCCCGACATAGCGTGTTAGTAGGTTGTGGGCTCATCCTGATCCATGAGCATCACATCACCAGTGTGAGTCATGAGAAATCCATATCTCTCAGGCTCACGCCGAATCCTACAAGACCTACGTGGGCTTTATGCTACAGGAACAGACTCTTGAACCACAACATCTTGTGGTATCCGTTCAGGTTCCATTTCAGGTTTGATGTCTCCTTGTTGTTCTTGAATTTCTTCAAGTTCTACTTTTCTCCCACTAGTTCATTTAGAGATAAACTCTTTCTCTAAAAAGACACCAGTTCGAGCAACAAACACTTTTTGCTCAGAAGGATTGTAGAAATAGTAACCCTTTATTTCTTTGGGATACCCAACAAAAAGGCATTTTTGAGATTTGGGCCCTAGTTTGTCAGAGGATTGACATTTTACATAAGTATCACAGCCCCAAATCTTCATAAAAGATAAATTGGGACGCCTCCCACTCCATATCTCATATGGTGTCTTTTGAACCGATTTAGATGGAACTCGGTTTAGTGTAAAAGCGGCTGTCTCTAGAGCATGTCCCCAAAAGGAGTTTGGAAGGTCAGCTTGACTCATCATAGAGCGAACCATGTCTAACAGAGTTTGATTTCTCCTTTCAGATACACCATTCCATTGAGGTGTACCTGGTGGAGTGAGTTGTGATACTATACCACACTCCTTTAGATAGTTGAGGAATTCTTGATCCAAGTACTCTCCACCTCGATCTGATCGAAGCACTTTGATACTCTTCTCGAGTTGATTCTCTACTTCTGATGGCCGGGGGCCTCATCGTTTATAGTCATGGTAACTGGTGGAGAGACTTCTAGGAGGAAGAACGCCTGGAGGATGGATCGCCCAAGGGAGTGTGCCTGAAAGCTCAGAAACAAAGGGTTAGGAGGCCCCCGGAATGTGTTTCCGGGGGGGGGGGGGGGGGGGGGGGGGGGAGCCTCCGACGCCCAAGTCAGTGGTTGGCCAAGAAAAGGCAGAGGAAATAGCACACAAGAGCTGAAGAGTCTCGCCTGGTGATTTTCTCAGAGTCTGGGAGTGAGATCTCTGCCAACCAACCTCCTGCCAAGTATTTATTTCCTGGTATTTATAGGAGTGCCTAGCCCGTTCAGATCGCGACACGTGTTCGGTCGGATGTTCCTGAATTTCTGGGCGTAGGAGACAGATAGCTGGTAGCAGGTTGCCTTGAGCCATGTGCTGAGATGGGCCATGATGTGATTCTGATGGCGTCCGTGTGTCAGAGCGCCTTTTGAGGCGGCTTGTGACGTCTGTGAAAGGACGCGTCAGAGGCTTCCTTAAATGCTTCCATAAATGCTCCTGCCGTACTCCCGAGGTCCCTGGGTGAGGTCGTCCTTTGGTACGGACAGAGCCTCTTCGGGAAACAAGCCCTCAGTTCGGGGGTTCCCAGTTTCAGGGAGTTCCGCCTTCGGGGATATCATGTTCGGCTCGCTATGTCTGGTGCCGCTTTTCCGAAGGCGATCTGTTCACAACCTTGGGGGGGCAAGTAGTGTCCTCAGGTTTTCCTGGCGTGCCGGGCTCGGAGCTCTTCGGCTATCTCCCGAGGTGCATGATCACACCTTTTCTCGGGTAGCGCCAGCTTCTTCTGGCCATTCTTGTGGCAGGGAGTTCGGCCAGATAGAGGCGATAGCGTTTGGCTATCACATGCCCCCCTTTGGAAAGCCGAAGTGAAGACTTCGGTTTTGCATCTCTTTCCGAGGTTGTTTATGGGAGTCTCTTTGGAAGCTCAACCTGTTCCGAGGATGCGCCTTTTGCCCGAAGATCATGGGCTCTTCGGCCTTGGCCTGTTCTTTGGTGTCTTCGAGGCGGAGCCTGTGCCGAAGATACACCTCTTGCCCGAAGGTCATGGGCTGTTCGGCCATAGCCTGTCTCTTGGCGTCCTCGAGTTGGCCTGCTCTTTGTTTCTGCAGGTCTGTTTGGCCAAGCGTGTCAGTCTGAGCGGCGCGTCCCAGTTTTCCAGGGATGTCAGAAGACGTGTCCCAGTTTTCAAGGGACGTTTGGAGGACGTGTCCCCCATTTTTGCGCAGCGGTTGACACGTGGCGCTTTGCCATTGGAGGAGAGTCGCGTCGGTTACAGAGGGCGCGCCTTTTCAGGTGCAGAGAGCAGTTACGGCGACGGTTCGCCTCCAAAGGGTACTTATGACGATGTTTCGGTTACCCACCTCTGGCTTATAAATAGCCCATTCCATCATAAGTTCCTTTTGCTTTTTCTTCTGCTCTTTTCTCTGCTTTGCCCCTGTTCTTGCACTTTCTTGCTTTCTGTGGCGGAGCTACCTTAATCAGAGCTTTTTTCCAGCCAACTTTCACGACGGCGTCCTCAGATTTTGGCAAATCTTTCGGTGGGTTTTTGTTTTCCAGAGCGTTTTGATCCCTCTGTTCTTTTGAGTTTTTCTCTGGAAACTGTTTTCTTCCGTTTTCAAACTCGTTTTCATGTCGAAAATGCCCATTCCTGAGAGCTGGCAGCCTCTTTTAGCCCATCCTTGTTGCACCACCCCTGCAAAGTTAGAGAGGTGGAAGAAAAAATTCTTTCTTCCCTCTTACGCCATTACTAGGCTGCCTCGTTCTAGCCATTATGCTTTTTCAAACCATAGTAAGGAGGTTACCGTTTTTCGAGCCCAGCTGAAGGCCGGTCTTCGGTATCCTCCCCCGAAGATGGTGTGCGAGTTCTGCAAATTTCATGGCATTGCTGTGAACCAGCTTCCCCCGAACTCGTTCTGCTATTTTAACGCCTACCTCTGCATGTGTGGCGTCTTCGGGATAGAACCCCATTTCATAATCTTTATGCAGTACTACAAGCTCTCTGTGGTCCCGAAGGGTGGCTTCTATTTCATGCTACCTCGGGGATCCGGGAGCAAGAAATTCATGTTCACCTTCGCCACTAAGGATGGCAAGCTGGCGGGGGTGGCAACAGAAGTTCTTCTTCCTGAAGATGGACGAGGCCTGGTCGTACGTTCCGACCAAATGGGCTCAGGGAACACTGGATGTGGACGTTGTTGACCCGAGGATGCTGCTGACCCCAGAGTTGGCTCCCGTGTTCGCGGATTTCGACGCCCGCATTCGGGCTGTCTCTGACTGGGATCCCGAGGTCGCTCCGCGCGCCCTTTACCCTTTTCCAATCAACTGGAAGTTGATGACCGAAGAGGTCCTTCGGGAATTAAAGGTGGTAAAGGAGCACGAGACTGACCTCAAGATGCCAGCTCCTGCCATCGCCGGGAAGGATTCCTGGTTGGTCAAGCTTCTTAAGGAGGAAATTTCTTTCGAAAAGCTTGTCGAAAGTGAGTCATCTTCTACTCCTTTGCTGTTTTTTCCTCGGACTTACGCTGATGTTTCTCTCCTTTTTCAGAGATGGGCGACGGGACTGCCGCCTATTACAAGTCCCTTTTCTCCGGCCAAGTGGAGAAGGGGGAGCAGACAAAGAAGGCGGCTTCCCGAAGGCGGAAGTCCGTTGGTGCTGGTCCCTCGGCTAAACGGGCGAAGAAGACTGTTCTTTCCTCCCCTTTGGAAAGTATTGGGGAGGGAAACGAGGACGCCGAGGTTGCTGTCACTTCGCCGCCTGATGATTCGGCCGAGGTCCCTGCTTCCGCCGACGTCCCTCCAACCGACGTCCCTCCCCAAAGTCCTACTGCGTCGCAGGCCCTCCTTGATGTAGTGGTAGAAGTACCTTCTGCCGAGGAGCGGCGCAGGCGGAAGGGCAAGGGCATTTCGACCGAGGAGGCCGAGGACTCCGAGGACGTCGTTGTCGAGGTTCCACCAGGTTTGTTTCCAGACAAAGCGTACTTCCTTTGTTTTTTTCTGGATTGGCTTCTTTGTCTTTAATCTCCTTCTCATTCTTGCCACGCAGGGGAGTTGACTACCCCTGACTGGGCGGCCGAACATGCTCGGAAGCGAGCTCTTCGGGACGCCAAAATCCCGCAAGGGAAGATACCAAAGGAGCCTTTCTGGACGTTCACGGAGGACATGAATTTGTACTCCGAGGACTGTCCTCAAATGGCGAAGGAAATTTCGAAGGGGGTGCTTACTGAGGCCTCCTTCAAGGCTATTGCGGCGACCTATCCGGAGGACAACGATCTCGCCGTGAAAGTTACCGAGCATGCTGCTCAGGTATACTCTTCAGACCTATTTCCTTCAATTTTTTCCTAAGTGTTTGGCTCTTACTGACCTTGCGTTTATCTTCTTCGCAGCTGCTGGGGTATGCTGGCTACCTCCGAGTTCGGGTGGCCAGGGAGGCTGTGTTCCGAACTACGGCCTTAGATACTTTAGAAAAGGCGAAGGCCACACGCCTGGAGTTGATCGCCAAAAACCAGCAGCTAGCGGATGCTGCGAAGGAGAAAGTTGCTGCCCTTCGGGAGGAGTTCCGGAAGGAGAAAGAAGAACTTGAGAAGGACTCCTCCCAGAAGATTGCTGACCTCGGCGAGCAGATAAATGGAATGCTGGCCGCCAACGAGGAGCTTCTAAAGCATAAGTCAGATTCTGACAAGATCATACTGGCGCTGACAGCTGAGAAAAACATCCTTGCAGCCGAGGTCGTGTCCTTGAAGAAGGATCCGAAGGGAAAGGAGCAGATAAAGGCGCTGGAAGAGGAGATCGCGGACCTGAAGGACGATCTTGACGACCTCGAGCTTGAGAAGAACAAGTCTGATCAAATGGCCAAGGTCGCCTTTCAGGACGGCTTCTGCCTTGCTCGGCACCAAGTCCTCCAGAGGTTCCCAGATCTGGACCTCTCTTTTCTAGAGGCTCTAAACATTCCTGGGGGACCTCGGTGGGAATGGTCCAAGGTCGAACATTTGAACCTTCCTCCTTCAATTCCAGCGCCAAAGGTGGTGGAAAAGGGCGGGCAAGCGAGTGGCTTTCGGGACGCCGCGAACCCTTAGGCTATTTCAGGGCCCCTTTTCCTTCCCTTCTATTTTGTATTCCTTCTTCGGGCACTTCTTTATTGTAAAGCAGCTTACTCCTTAATGAAGACTTTTTTGGCTAAGTGTTTCTTAAAGTTTCTTTATTTTGATTGCCCCGAACGCATTTGCTCAAGAGACTTCGGAAAACCTGCAATCAAAGAAACTCTTTTACTTTCCCTTGGCTGAGCCTGTTCGCTCCAGAGGCTTTTCGGAAAGTCTGAAAAATTTGACTAAGTCTTTTTGCAGGCTTTTGCATTTCCATTTTGTCCCGAACACGTTCGCTCGAGGGACTTCAGAAATTCCTTAGTAAAAAAACTTTCCTTCTTTTCCTTTTTTCCCTAGCATGTTTGCTCAAGAGACTTAAGAAATCTTTCGAGAGTACTTGGGGGGGCAAGTAGTGTCCTCAGGTTTTCCTGGCATGCCGGGCTCGGAGCTCTTCGGCTATCTCCCAAGGTGCATGATCACACATTTTCTCGGGTAGCGCCAGCTTCTTCTGGCCATTCTTGTGGCAGGGAGTTCGGC
This sequence comes from Aquilaria sinensis, assembly GCA_005392925.1. Classification (NCBI taxonomy): domain Eukaryota; kingdom Viridiplantae; phylum Streptophyta; class Magnoliopsida; order Malvales; family Thymelaeaceae; genus Aquilaria; species Aquilaria sinensis. Next base: position 81,050 of record SMDT01000433.1, read on the forward strand.
CAGATAGAGGCGATAGCATTTGGCTATCAACTTCATTCTTGAATTGTTTGAACTTTTTGAAGGATTCTGACTTGTGTCTCATAAGATACACATAGCCATATCTGCTGAAGTCATCAGTGAAAGTAATGAAGTATTGGAAACCTCCTCTAGCTTGTGTAGACATAGGGCCACATACATCACTATGTATGAGTCCTAGTAAGTCATTAGCCCTTTCACTTTGCCCTGTGAATGGGGCTTTGGTCATCTTGCCCAACAAACATGACTCACATGTCTCATATGATTCAAAATCAAATGAGTCCAAGAGTCCATCCTTATGGAGCTTGGATATGCGGGTCTCATTTATGTGGCCCAAGCGACAGTGCCAGAGATAGGTCGGGTTCGAATCATTTAATCTGACCTTCTTGGTATTCACATTATAGATTGGATCTTCGAGGTCTAGAACATACAACCCATTGCTAAGTTGAGCACTACCATAAAAGATTTCATTCAAATAAATAGAACAACATTTGTCCTTTATTATAAATGAAAAACCTTTCTTGTCCAAACAAGAAACAGAAATCAAATTTCTAGTAATAGTAGGCACAAAGTAGCAGTTGTCTAATTCTAAAACTAATCCACTAGGTAAAGTGAGAACATAAGTCCCTACGGCTAAGGCAGCAACCCTTGCTCCATTTCCAACACGTAGGTCCACTTCACCTCGGGCCAATCTTCTACTTCTACTTAGATCCTGCACATTTGCACAAATGTGAGATCCACATCCAGTATCCAATACCCAAGATGAGGAAGTAGAAAAGTTAGCCTCTATAACAAGAATACCTGAAGTGGAAGTCTTACTTCCCTTTTCCTTAGCAAGTTCTTCAAGATAGAGCTTGCAGTTGCGCTTCCAGTGTCCAGGTTGCTTACAATGGAAGCACTCCCCTTCCTTTGCCACACCACCCTTTGGTTTCAGTGCAGCTGAAGAAGAACTAGCATTGGACTTTCCATTAGCTTTATCCTTCTTCTTGTTGGCTTTTCCCTTTCCCTTGCCCTTTTGAACCATCAAAATGGGCTTAGCCTTCTTAAGGTTTTGCTCAGCAGTTCTCAACATGTTGAGCAATTCAGGAAGGGACTTGTCAAGGTCGTTCATGTTATAGTTCATGACGAACTGACTGTAGCTTTCAGGCAACGATTGCAAGACTACATCAATAGCCAACTCTTTCTGAAGAGCAAATCCCAAATTCTCAAGATTCTCAATGTACCCAATCATCTTGAGCACATGAGGACCCACGGGACTTCCCTCAGACATCTTGCACTGAAACAATGCCTTAGAGGTCTCAAACCTCTCATGCCTAGCTTGCTCTTGGAAAAGCATTTTGAGATGTTCGATCATATCGAACGCTCCCATGTTCTCATGTTGCTTCTGAAGCTCAGATTCCATGGTAATAAGCATGAGGCATGCAACATCCAAAGCATCATCAGAATGCCTCTTGTGAGCATCCCTTTCAGCTCTTGGAGCAGTGGCAGCAGGCTCATTCGGAATGGGCTGCTCTAGGACATAAGCCTTTCTCTCTATTTGAGGACTATCCTCAAGTTTCGGTACCATTTGAAAAAGTTAGTCCCATTAAGTTTTTCCTTCTCAAGGATCGATCGCAACGAAAGTGTCAATGTGTTTTGTGCCATAGTTATCTACAACAGTAAATATGCAGTGTAAGAGTCATGTATTTTAATTCATTTAATAAGGACTTTTATTAAATGATACTCCCATTATTTTCCTCAAAATAATAACCCTTGATATTATTTCGGAACACCTCGGCGCTAAGGTATTCTAATGGGCCAAGATCCATATTTGACCATAACCTGAGTCAACTTTGGCTTGTCCCTCAAGTTACATTTATTTAGGTAGGCAACTCTTTGCCAATTGCATCTTATGCAACTCTTGGATATTTGGGTGAACAACACTTGTCCAAGCTCATCTCATGAGCTTAAGCCCAACTCTATGCCTCTAAGTCCCTAATCCTATTAGGATGACTTAGTTAAGTCAGACCCAAAGTTAGCAATTTGGATGTCACTATTATCCCATCATGCCTTACCAAGATGAACATAGGTGCTTTGCTTTGGCAAACCCACCTAATGTTGATCAAAGTCTTAACGAGTGCCAACATTTGGAAGGCATCACATTTATGACTTAATATTTGTTTGAGGGATTTTTTCGTTTGATCTCACCAATTTGTTATCTCCGGTTGTCTTATACATGCGTCACATACAAATATAAAACATGCATCTCATGCGTTCAAGAAAGTAAATGTGACATGGTTATAGCCCAAACTATGCGATATTCTCAAGCCAATGAGAATATCATTAAAGCCTAAGAAAAGAAAAAAAGTCTTCACAAGCTCCATCTATTCCTTTCTTGGCTGCCCTTTTGTTGTCATCTACTTGGACATACCTCCTTGGATGATCCCATAATGCACCAATACATCAATAATAGAAACCTTGAGTTACATTCGAGGGGAGTAAGGTGAGAAGAGAATGTACAATGAGAGTGATAAGAGAAGGCATGACTCGCAGGCCGTATTTACAAGTACAACCAATCAAGGGCTATAACCATGCACCATGCTTCTAACACCAATCAGCATATCATGTCAAATCTCATTCAACAAAGATGCATGCCAATTTTCATGCGTTGATTAACCAGTTTTTATTTATGTGGCACTTCGCATACGGCGGTCCCGCTGGCTGGTCCACAAATCTCATATTAGTCTCCACATATGCTAGTCATTATGTATTATTGCAACCCGTTCCACAATAATACTAGACTAGGGATGTTTAAGAATATCATTATTCTAGGGTTACAATTATGTTTATTACGTTACGCAGAAACAAAACAACAAACAAAATTGCTGGATTAATGCCTAAATAAAATATCATGACTCAATGTGCAAAAATACAATCATCTCATGATTGGCCTTTTGGGCACAACACTAACACTATGGAGGCTTGAGTCCTTGGAACCTCTACAGTAGTCTGACCTCATCTAGCCCATCTAGATCCTCAACTTTATGTCTTCTGGATCTATGAGAACCCTTAGCATGTTGATGCTCTCCATGGTCTTTATGTCTTCTCCTACATCTTCTATCAAGATTTTCATCAATCTCATTCCTAGTAGAGGAATGGTCATAGATTGAGGGATTACTCTTAGATACCTGACCAATCTCAGATATCACTCTTCTTCCTCTTGGATTTCTTCTATCCTTATCGTCCACCTTAATAGTTCCATCATTAGTATCTTCTGATCTTCTAGAAGAAACATATTCAATTGTGTTCCTAGTCTCCTCTTCGGCTTGTTGCTGCACATTTTGAATTGGTTCTCTTTATGGTTGTGCTTGTATCAGCCGTACTAAGTTTTCATTGATTATAGCTAAGTTCCTCTGAACCTCCAACCAAATTTGTGGCACTTCAGGGTTTGGTTTCCCTTGTTGGCCCTGATTCCCCATTACTTGTCTTTCGCTATGCCGCCTAGGTCCAGTAGAAAGTGTGAGGGGTGGTTCCCTCATCCTTGTGGCAACCATGTTTACTTCCTATTTATGATTCATCATAGAGCACAAATAAAGATCATAGGTATTTTAATGGTACTTGACACTTGCCGTTCACCAAACTGAGTTCATGTATGTAGCTAGCATGCAAAATGCAACTATATGTATATGTATAAACCATCCTCAAATCATGCTCTGATGCCAACATCTACATGCCCCAACTGCGTAATCCAGTTATGATGCCAAAACTGTGCATTTAACCTCCCAAAATTGGTGTGTCTTGTAGGTCACCAGAATAACACCCCTAGCGTACATACTCAAGTGACCCTCTTGAACACTATGTGAATGCATGCATATTGGTCTAACCATAACACACATATTCACATTTATGAACACTATGGCAGCTAAGAAATAAAACACTAGCACAAGTCTTAGTTTTGGCTTCCACGCATTAAGCATTCTTACTACGTTCAAAAATTCCAGCCACTGCACCCAAACTTCCTCCAATAAACTGTATCATTCTAGCAACCAGTGAATTTTGTTTTACATCAATAGCCCACCTATGGACCAAGTTATAGATTTTTTAAGTTGGTTACAAAATTCTAACCAAATGAACAGTAACTTAGCCGAATTTGAAATGCCATATCTTTGGCTACAGGGCTCCAAATTTAGAAATTCTAAATCCAAGTTCAATCTCCAGATGTGCTCTAGGTGTGGTCAAAATTTCATACAAAGATTCGTTCACATAGGGAGATATAGAACTTTGAGCGTAGAGTCAAAATTCTAATCACTTTACAAACATTTTTCCCATACAAAATTTTATAAGCATGTAAACACTTCATTCACAAGGGGTAAGCCACTCAAGGCTACTCCATACATGTCCAAGACACTTGGTAATTACATTCCCTTATAGCTAGCATCTTTACATACCAATACCAAAATTTACAAGCAGCCTGTATTGCACACTTAGGCAGCCTGTGCATAGCATCCTCATACATAGCAAAACAGGCCACAAATGTTAACATACATTGTCGAAACTTCACATGCAATACATGTACATGAATCGATGCACTACATAATCTCCTTAACCCTGATAAAACACACATCCTACTTACAGGAGAGCTTTAGACACAATGCACTCTAGAAACAGAATGCTGGACAGCTGCTGCATAACACAATAACCACCATCATTAAAAATACCAAATGTGCTCCTAAAATAACCAAACTTTCCATATCATAACTAGACACATGGATTTTCATGCACCCAAAATTTTATATCAAAAATCAAATGATAAAGGTCAGTTTGAATGTGATCTTTCTGCTGGACCTGAAATGGACAAAAAGTGGGTAAGTTTCTTGAATGAAGCTTAGCAAGGGCTTATCAATAAAATCTTCAAACTCCAGTCATATACCTAAAATCCAAACACACTAAATCAAAAAATTACACTAACAAATGCAGAAACAACACAGCAACAAACAAATGTAATGCTGGCAGCAATAAACACATTAGGGTTAGTTCATAAACAATCAAATAAACATTATGTAATCAATATGGCAGCCCTCCTCAAGCTTATGCTTGGCCTTAGGAGATTAATTGGTCTTATTTAGTACTAAATTTGGCTCTAGAAACCCCTATAAACAGTGCCATTTTAGTGCATGAAAAATAGTAAGGCTGGAACCTTGTTCATGCACTCCCCCTTAATCCATACTTGGTTCCTCAGGCTTTTTGCTCTCTTCCAAGCATGGTCTTAGCTTCATGGATGCTTGATCATCATCATAGGATAGTAAGAAACCAATAAACATGAAGATAAAACCCTTACCTAAGCTGTGATAGTTGAAAATAGCAAAGGAAGCTCAATAAACCCGAAAACAAGGGTTTTTCTCTCTCCTACTGAATCCGATTGCTTTCCTTTGTGATTTCTTGGGAGATTGAGCTATGGTAGCTATAGAAGGTTATGGATAAGCTAAGGGACTAACTTTGGCTGGTGAGGGCTAAAAATGACCAAGGAAAGGTAAAGAAATCAAGTTATTTACTTGAGTTGATTAGTTTAACCTTAACCTTCACTTAGGTCACTATAAGTATGTCTTAAGTAAAGAATTTTTTGGCTAATCTTTAGCCTACCTTTCTAACCTTAGAACCTGGAAATAAAAGGTGGGATAATGTTAGAAATGGCCATCTTTGACTCTTATAAAAAATCATCCTACCCTTAAGTTATTTTTGCGAACAATTGTAAACCTAGTTGTCCAAGGTTCTTGAATAACAGCCTTTGCTTCCTTTATGCAATTTAGCATCCAAAAATTTCTTCCATACCAATCAAATCCTTCCAAAATTTCTTCTTTAGAGTTGTACAATTGATTAACCAAGTCTTGAAATCTTGTAATAAGGCCAATAGATTACTTGTAAAATAAGCAATCCTCTACGACTTCCTTTAGCACCAAGTAACTGATGTAATCTCTTAAGGAGGTGTAGATTATTCACTTTACCCCTCACATTTCATTCACTATGGTGAAAATTATGTTATATAATGGTTTGCAACCATTATGCCTTTATACTATAATTTTTCCATTTGTTGAGGTGGTAACATTTCTTCCCCCCCCCCCCCTAAAAATTTTGGTCCTCAAAAATTGTCCTTAGCTTGGGATACTCATCTGGATACCTTTCTAGAATTTCTTACTAAGTTTCTCATGTTGCCTCTCCTTCAGAATGGTTTGACCATTGTACTTTATCCATGGGAATCAATTTGTTCCTTAGCCTTCTGGTATCCTTAGCTAAGATAGCTATAGGTTTCTCTTCATATGTTAGGTTTGGCTCTAACTGTATGTCTTCCACTGCTATAGCATGGTTTGCATCCAGTAGACACTTCTTAAGCATACTGACATGGAAAAGATTATGAACACTTGACATACTTGGCGGTAGTGGTAACCTATAAGCTACCTTGCCACCCCTTTCTAGTATCTCGTAAGGACCATTGTATGTTGGAGCTAACTTACTTCTTTTCGCAAATCAAATAGTGCCTTTGGTTGGTGCTACTTTGAGCCACACTTTACCACCAACCTTAAACTCCAAGTCTCATATTCTTTTGTTCACATAAGCAGTGGTCCTTTCATTGGCTATCCTTAACCTTTCTTGTTTCTTCTTAATTTTATTTATTGTTTCTTCAATGATCTCAAGACCCAACTCTAGCCCATCTGAGCCTTCCACCCAATAGTGGGGTGTCATGCACCTTCTTTCATATAATGCTTCGTAAGGTGCCATGCCAATGGTACTTTGGTGACTATTGTTATATGAGAATTCAACCAATGGCAAATGTTGGTCCCTTTCACCTTTGAAATCCAACACACGGCTCCTGAGCATGTCTTCAAGTATCTGTATCACCTTTTCAGATTGCCCATCTATCTGAGGATGATAAGCAGTACTCAGGTGGATTTTGGTTCCTAGTGCTTTGTGAAAAGCACTCCAAAATTGAGTTCTAAATCTTAGATCTCTATCAGATACAATGGAGTTTGGCAGTCCATGTAGTCTTAATATCTCCTAGACATACATCTAAGCTAACTTGTCCAAGGAGTCTGTGAGTTTCATAAGTAAGAAGTGGGCACATTTGGTTAGCCTATCCACAATGACCCAGATTGTATCATGCCTTAATCCGGTCACTGGCAACCTTGTAAAAAAGTCCATGGTTATGTTGCCCTATTTCCTCACTGATATAGGTAGAGTTTGTAGGGTACCAGCTGGCTTTTGGTGCTCTACCTTTACCCTCTGGCCTGTGGCACAATTGGAGACATAAGTAGCTATGTCTCTCTTCATGTTTCAGTGCTTGGCTGAGGCCAAAAATGTAACAAACATACAATAAAGACATGAGGGACTTAAATGAAAAAGTGGATAGTGGTGTATATGTGCAACCGAGAACTATCGGATCCAAATTGCACAATTAAAATGGCCTAAGTAGTAATGGTGGAAAACAAAAATTAAAGGCCAATTTGAATGTTCTTTCGGGTGGTTAAACTTACCTTTATCCTAAGGTTGGATTATGGGGCACCATGTAAAGAAATGGTGCAACAGAGAAGCGCATTACGCCCAATTATACGCCATGTGGTTAATTACCGAAAATGCATGCTTCCACTAAGTATTAAGCCATAAGTACGGGTCAAACAAAGTCTAGTTTCGGGCTTAACCGAGTTCTTGGAAAAGTTTGGTTGTTCTTGGTGTTGAAGTGTTGGATTCACGCCAAATTCATGAAGGATTGAGCTTGAACGTAGTCTTTTCGGCATTAGGTGCTTTTGCAACTGAAGTTTCAAAGGTGAACTTGGAACTTCAACTGTTAAATAAGATCTCAAGCTTGTAATTGGTAAGGTTTCATGAATTTTTACTTGATTTTGGTAATGATTCCATGTTCAAGTATATTAGTGGCTTCTAAGTGATAGTATTATGAGCTATATGATCTTAGATTGCTAGATGGGGCATATATAGAACCTTCGGGTTTATGTGGTTTCTTGGCTAGCTAGTCAATAATGGCAAGTACTAAAGCAAGTACTAAGTGTTGAGTTTCAAGAGCCAAACAAGTGTAGCAGAATTTAATCGCAACCCTCCAGGATCCTAATGAAATAGGGTAAACCGGGTGTTCAAAAATTTTCAAACCTAATTTTTGGTTGAGATCTCTCACCCAACTATAGAGTCGAATCACAAAACCTGAACAGTTGACGTGTTCAAGCTCTCTATGGTATCCACACGAGCCTCTCGGGATCACCACACTTTCACCACGTTTCGGCAGATGCGTTTCTTTTACGCTCGTAGTGCTAGCTTGCATCCTCCAAGGAATTGCAAAAGAAGAGTGCGGCTGTCCTTTTGGGAGGCTAGGGCAAGAAGGTCGAATTTCTCACTAAAAGTTGTATTTATAGTGAGACTCAACTTCCAGGCCTAATGGGTTTCAAAGCCCTAATCCAATTAGGCTTTAATTTCGGGCTTAATAATGGGTCAACTCTTGGGCCCATTATTAATATGAAATTATTGTGAAACCATAACCTAAATAATTTGCCCATGCACTCTAATGATCCAAATAGCTCTATGTGTGTGACCCAATAGGCTCTTACCACATTGGCAATGATCATAAATCACAATTTATGATCACAAGCAATGGGCGGTGTCTAGCAACACATCATTGCTACCTAAGTGACAAGTTGTCGGTGATTCGACTAAACCTTTATGATCATTACCGATGTATGCCATTGTCCTTTTGTCCAAGATATCAAGACTAAGCACGAGACATGGAATGTGTCACTCTCGTATAGCCCAATCTTGGTTTCTTGATTACCAAGTAGACCACCTTAAACTGATGACATTGATATTGTATATCAAGTCATCTGAGCATGGCCACGCATTTTTTAAGTCTCACTTTATCAAGGGGCCCAAAGATATCACTCCCGTTACATAAAAGGGACAAATCCCGTCTTCACCATACAAATCCCTCCGCATGATATGTGACATACCCAATGACCTCATTCAAGTTCACTCAGTTATGAGCAACAAAAGAAAGTATCAAAGTATTTGACTCACATGTAGGGAACCTTGATGATCTTAGGTCGAAGGACTACATATACCGTGACCACTATGAGAATCACTTATGACACTCATATAACGATCCATGTAGTATTCTCATAGTGGGTTGGTCTAGTACATAAGTTCTCCAACTTGTACCCATATGTAGACTACATATCTCATATTAGTCTCCACATGTGGTAGTCATTATATATTATTGCAACCGGCTCCACAATAATACTAGACCAGGGATGTTTGAGAATATAATTATTCTGGGGTTACAATTATGTTTATTACGTTACACAGAAACAAAACAACAAACATAATTGCTAGATTAATGCCTTAATAAAATATCATGACTCAATGTGCAAAAATACAATCATCTTATGATTGGCTTTTGGATACAACACTAACACTAAGGTTCAAGGTAAGTACGCCAACTTATCTTTGAACTTGGAGCTCTAGTGGAATGAAGTTGAATTGGAAAATCTTGGAGAGCAAATATGTGTGTGTACTTGCTAGTGGTTTTGGCCGACAAGGGCAATGTGTTTTGGCTTACGAGTTATGTGATTTGTTGATTTGATGTGCTTTCTAAACCCTTGTAGTTAGTGTTATCATGTATTTATGTCTTAGTTAGCATGTGTGATTGTTGTTATGTTTGCATTTTTGGTGTTTTCTTGTCTTTCTTGCATGTTAAGTAAAGCTTTGTGGAGGTTAAGCTTTCAGGCTTAACTAAACTAGCTCATTAAGCTGTAGTGAACCTTGTTAACTTTATAAACTCATGCCCCTTATTGTATACATTTCACATTTCAAGAAAAGGTTTAGAGCCTGAGTGATTTTGTGTGCAGTTTGTGTGCCAAGTTATTGCACTTTTGTCAAGGTATGTGCCAAAATTGAGAGCTTGGCTTATAAGTACAATGTGCAAGTCTTATGGTTGTCGCTCAAACTTATGTGTTTGAGTTTTGCGGGCTTTATGTAGAGTTGTGGGACAAGTCTAGGAGGAGCTATGGATGTGTGTTCATGGGCATTAGTGTTTTGGTTTGCTTTCATGACCATGAATTTAGTTATAGGACTTTTCCTTCAAAGCTTGATCTTGTATTGTACCTTTAAGGTACTTCTCGGGTATTATAGGTAATTGGACATGTAATGCATAACTTGTGCTTATTTTTGGGCAATGAGTACTCTTGGTATGTTGCCAAGTAGGTAGTACTTTTGTGGAGGCTACTTTTGGATATGTATAGCCTTGGTTGAACTATGTACTTTGTGTATATTTGTTGAATGGATGAATGCCAAGTTATGCTTTGTTCTATAGGTCTTGGAATTGTCCTTTTGAGCTAAACCTCTTGTGTTACCAATTAGGCCAAATGTACGTTGCCAGGAAAATAAGTTTTTTTTTTGGAACTTGAAGATGAGATGGGCTTCTTGGTTGTCATGCATTAAAATGCTATACTTGATGAGCACACACCTACACTTAAAGATGAAAGTGTAATGCCTTGCCTTGTGTTGCAAGTAATCTATGGGCCTTGCCTTGTGCTGCAAGTTAAGTACATGGGACTACCTGGTAAGCCTCCTGGGGCACCTCCCAAGCCTCAACCTTAAGAAAATAAGACTTCAGCTACAAGTTGGAATGTTGGCTGAAATTAAAGTTAACTCATAACACTTAAAAATGCAAGTATTTAATAACTTTCATGGTACCTTGGTGAGTGGTACTGAGAGTGCACAGGCTGGGGGCTCTGTGGGGTGTGACATGCTTTGTTTGGTGTCAGAGCTTAAGGTTTACAACTTCTAATTAAGTGTAGTGTTTAGCCTAGACTTGTTCCCACATAGGTTTATATAAGACTTGTACTTGTTGAGCATTTGAGAATAGCTGCATCTTAGGTGCAGGATGAGAACCAGAGGTAGGGAAAGAGAATCCCTTGCATAGGAAGAAGACAGGGTAGCCCATCCTAGAAATGGAATGCATGCAGGGGAGCTTGAAAGGAAGGCAGAGGCCATTTAGCCTAATTTGGATGAAGAGCCAAATGCCAGGGTACATGTATCTGGACCAAGTAGAGGCAGGCAGGATATAATGGAGTAGATGATGGAAACACGGTAAACAACTATGGCACAACTTGTGGTGGGAATGCAAGCCTTGGCTAAAGGCCAAGCCTACCCACAGGAGAGCCCAAAGCAAGTAGGAGCAGGAGGAAACTTTGAAGGTGAAGACAGGAGAATTAAAAGGCCTGGCAAAGAGCTAGTGAATTATGATCAATCAAGCAAGAATGGAGGAAACCAAGTGGAAGATGAGGGTGATGAAGAAAGAAGACATCCAAAAGCTAGGAGGATGAGGTCTGAGGTGAGACAGGAGCCCAGAGCTAAAGTGGAAGAGAGTGCAGAACTACTGAAGCTGGAAACTTATATATCTTGAAGGAGGACTGAGCCTCCAACTTAGATTACAGCCAGAGGAAGGCTATCTAGGGTGAAACCCAAGACATGGAAGCTAGAAAAGAAAGGTCCAGAAGGGGTGGCTTAAAGGAAGGCCAATTGGAAGGATTCCAGGCACTAAAACCTCCAGCGTTCAAGGGTGCATGTGACCCTGATGAAGCTGAGTTCTGGGTGTACCAAGTAGAAAGGATATTTGAGAGGATGGATGTGTCCTCAACCTAGAAGGTGTTACCACCTCACAAAAATGGGAGAATTACAAGTGTGTCATAATGTCTAAAAACCATTATATTGTGTAATTCTTACCATAGTGATTGAAGTGTGGGGGGTAAAAGGCATGATCAACACCTTCTTAAAAGTGTTCCAAGTTGGTAACTTGACCCCCAAGAAAAGCCTTAAGGATTGCTTGTCTGTCAAGCAACCTATGGACTTTTTTGTAAGATTTTGGAAACTCGGGTACTCAATTGTAAAACTCTGAAGAAAAAGATTTGGAGAGTTATGAGAAGGATATGAATGGTATGAAAGTGCTATTGAAGAACCAAATTGCTCATGGAAGACAACTAAAGACAAAGAAAACACAAAACGGCATAAAGGACCTAAGTGTCCTAGTGTAAGCCTTATGATGTGTACGTTTTTTACCTAAGTCAAATGGAACAATTTGGAGTTTTACCACCATGAGGGAGGCAGCCAAGGCTTGATAATTAGTCAAAAATGGTGGGCACATGTGTACCAATGAGTTTAAGACAAAGAGGCCATAATTAATGAGAAGGAAAATGACATAAAGCAAGGTTAAGCTTGTTAAGTGTCTTTTGTGACCTTAAGCTCATTTAAGGCCATTTAAGTAGCCAAATCACTTATCCCACTCAAGGGATGGCTGGCCAAAGCATGGCAAGAAAGTCAAATGTGGGCCAAGAAATTAAGACGAAGAAGCCATTGTCTTGTAGCAAGGAAAATGACATAAAGCTTAATTAAGGCTATTAAGTGTGTTTTGTGCACTAAAGTCTTTATAAGTGGTTATCTTTGTCTTTATCTCCCACATTTGGTGTCTTCCAATAGAAAAAACGTAGCATCTCCACCCCCACACTTCTTTCATAGCCACCATACCTCCAAGATTAAAATTGAAGGCAAAAGAAAGCAAGAAAGGGCAATTGGAAGCTATGTGGTGCTAATACTTGGGTACACCTAGGATCAAGCTCCAATTTCAGGATACACTCAAGTTAAGGGTTCTCATGCTCTCATGGGTTGTTTTCTATATTTTCAAACATCCATGGAGCTATGGTTAAGCTTGGAAGAGAGCCATGAGCTTGATGAACCAAGCTTATTGAAGGGAGTGCACTTATTGAAGGTTTTGTGACCTATTGTCAAGTGCACAAAGATGGCAACAAAATGAGGGTTCCTAGAGCCAAAATTTAGTACTAACTACTGTTAAAATCCTCCTAAGACCAAGCATTAGCTTGAGGAGGGCTTCCATAGTGATTTATTTAAGTTTATTGCATGTTTTACGGGCTAACCTACGGTTATTGTTGTTGCTGCATTTCATGTGTTTGTTTGTTGTGAATGGCTGCTGCATTTGGTTGCTATATCTTGTATATATGCATTGTGGTTTTTGTGTTTTAGTGTCTTTGGATTCATGTTTTAATGATGGTCACATTGCCTACTGAATCCAAGTGTTACCCTTACTAAGTTTCTCAATGAAACTTACTCCCCTCAATTCTGTCATTTCAGGTCCAGCTGAAAGATCACCATCAAACTAACCCTTGTCCTTTGATTTTTGATCTTAAATTTCAGTTACATGAACTTCCTTGTGTCTAGTTATGATCTGGAAATCTTGGTGATTTTAGGAGCACATTTGGTATTTTTAATGGTGGTACTTATTGTGTTGTGCAGCAGCTGTCCAGCATCCTGTTTTTGGAGTCCATTGTGTCTCAGGGCCTCCTGTAACCTAGGGTGCATATTTAGCTGATTTAAGACCATTGTGTAGGAAATTTTTGCATGTACATGTAGTGTATGCAAAATGGGACAAGTATGTGAACATTTGAGTAATGTTTTGGCTATGTAAGTGATGTGGTGCAAAGCTGCCTAAGCATGAATGATGGGCGGCTTACTTGTAAATTCTATTTTGGCCACATAAAGTTGTTAAATCCCAGGGAATGTATTTCCTATGTGTAATGGACATATATGGCGTAGCCTTGGAGGGATTTCCCCTTTTCAATGAAGTGTTTGCACACTTATGAAATTTTGTATGGGCAAAATGGTCATAGAGTGACCAGAATTTTGACTCTGCACTTAAAGTTCTATATTTCCCTATGTAGAAGGAATCTTTGTATGAAATTTTGACCACACCTAAATAAAATCTAGAGGTTGAACTGGAATTTTTAATTTCAAAATTTGGATCATTGTAGCCAAAGATATGATATTGAAAAGTTGGCTAAGTTATTGTTTATTTGGTCAGAATTTTGTAATCAACTTCAAAAATCAATAACATGGTCCATAGGTGGGCTATTGTTGTAAAACAAAATTCTTTGGTTTGCTATAAGTCTCTACTTGGTAATGGAGCAAATAAAATAGGGGGTACATGGCTACAATGATACATTTTATTAGTGGAAGTTACAGGTGCAGTGGCTGGTCACTAGAACTTAACAAGATTGCCTAATGTGTGGTAGCCAAGATTAAGACTTGTACTAGTGTTTTCCCTCTTTGCTGCCATGGTGTGCATGAAATGTGAATATGTGTGTGATGGTTGGACCAATATGCATGTATTTACATAGTGCCCAAGAGGGCCACTTGGGTATGTACACTAAGGGTAGTGTTCTGATGGCCTACAAAACATTACCAATCCTGGCAGTCTAAATGCACAATTTTGGCACCATTACTGAAATACCCTGGAGTGGGTAATAGAAGGTGTTGCTAGCCACTTTTAGACTGGAAGGAAATGCAGAGCTCTGGTGGAGAGCTATACAAAGAACATACCAGGAGAGGAACCAAAGAAGGCCACCAACAATGAGGAGTTCCATGAGGTGGGCTGATTTCGTCCAAGTCTTCCAACAACAATATGTGAGTGAGGCCCAAAAAGATCAAAAGTAGATTGAATTTGACCAATTGGACCAGGGATATCTTAGTGTTATAGAGTATGAGCAGAAATTCCACATCCTGATCAGATATGCTCCACAATATGATGGATAAGAGAAGTTGAAGACCATGAGATTCTTGAGAGGCTTAAGGCCTAAACTGAGGCAAATCCTCAGAGCTGTGGGAGCTAGGGATTACTACTCAGTGATGTAGAGTGCCATTGCCTTTAAGGAGGAATTCAAGGAGCAAACCAGGAGTGGTCCTAGAAGTGGAAGTGGATCGCAGAAGGGAGAACAAAAAAGGCCAAGGGAAGAGGTTGAGCCAAGTGTGAGAAGGAAAGGAAATAAGAAGCTAAAAGGGCCATAGCAATATGGTCCTTAGTGCAGCACTTGTGGAAAATTTCATGGAAACAAGCCATGCTTCAAAACATCCAGTGGATGCACAAGTGTGGAGCCCCAGATCACTAGGTGGGGGATTGCCCAAAAATGGTGGATGACAGGAGAATGCTGGGAAGGTTTAACCCAAGAGGACTTGGTGGGCAGTTGCCTATGCACCAGCTGAAAACAAATGTGCCTAAGCAAAGGGGGAGGCAAGCACCAAGGTTGCTTCAGGATCAGAGGAGGCCCAATGCACCCCCTGTAGGGTGCTTTGATTGGAAACCTCCAAGAAGGTGTAAGAAGCACCAGAGGCTGAGGCTGTTGGCAGGGAGACTAGTTAGCAGAGGACTAGCAAGAGAGCCTTGAAAGGTACCATTTACCTTAATGGCCAGTTGGTGTTTGCACTATTTGATATTGGAGCCTCATTGTCTATAATTTCTGCTAGCTTGGTTAAGACCATGAAATTAGAGGTAAATTACATCAAACATATGTATTTGGTTAAAACTGCTGGCAATGAAGTCTTATTTATATATCACATGGTTGAAAATTGTGAACTTCAAATAGATAAGTTGAAACTGAGAGCAGATTCAATAGTACTAGACCCTTATGACTATGATGTGATATTCGGCATGAACTGGCTAAGTGAACATAAAGTGGTTATAGATTGTCATGCTAGACAATTATTGATGCTTGGTTTGAACCATATGAACTCGATAAATCCCTAGAGTTAGTTTTGAATTTCTAAATTGGAGTGTTGAAACTAATAACTCTAGAGGATGAATATGAATGCCTGGAACTAAATGACCAAGGAGTAGCTAATGAACTCTGGCAAATACCTATAGTTCAGGATTTTCCAGAGGTTTTCACTATAGACCTACCTGGATTAGCATCCAAGAGAGAGGTGGAATTTGAAATTAGACTAGTACCAAGAGCAGCACCAGTGTCTATTGTTCCATGTAGGATGTCACTACCTGAAACGGTAGAATTGGGAAAACAATTAGATGAGTTACTTGAGAAAGGGTTCATCAGACCAAGTGTGTCTCCTTAGGGAGCACCTGTTTTATTTGTGAAAAAGAATGGTGGAACCCTTAGACTCTGTATAGACTATAGAAAGCTTAATGCCCTCACCATTAAGAACAAGTACCCCCTCCCAAGAATTAAAGATCTATTTGACTAGTTGAAAGAAGGAAAGCTTTTTTCTAAAATAGATCTAAGGTCTGGTTATTTCTAGCTAAGGGTTAAGGAGGAAGACATACCTAAGATTGCTTTCAGGACTAGGTATGGACACTTTGAATATACAGTAATGACATTTGGGCTTACAAATGCACATGCATTTTTCATGGACTTAATGTAGAGAGTGTTCAGAGCACACCTAGACCACTTTGTGGTGGTTTTTATTGATGATATTTTGGTGTACTCAAAAGATGAGGAAACTCATAAAGAACACCTAAAGATAGTGCTTGGCTTGCTGCAAGAACATAAGCTTGATGGGAAGCTAAGTAAATGTAAGTTTTGGACATAAGAAATTGGATTTCTAGGTCATGTAATAAATGATCAAGGGTTGGCCATGGATCTTGAAAATGTAAGGTCAATATTGGATTGGAAGCAACCCCAGAATGTGAGAGAAGTTAAAAGTTTCTTGGGGTTTGCTGGCTATTATAGGAGATTTGTGCCAAAATTCTCTGTTATAGCTGCACCCATGACCCAGTTAACTAGAAAGAACCAGAAATTTATTTGGGAAAGTAAATGTCAGGATAGCTTTCAAGAGCTTAAAAGGCGGCTGACAATAGCTGCTGTGTTAGTTTTACTAGATCTTGAAAAGGACTATGAGGTGTACACTGATGCATCTCACGTAGGGCTAGGCTATGTCCTAATGCAAGCAAAACAAGCTATTGCTTTTGGGTCAAGACAATTAAGACCACATGAAAAGAAATATCCAGTGTATGAACTGGAACTAGTAGTAGTAGTCTTTGCGCTTAAGCAATAGAGACATTACTTATTGGGTAATAAACTTCAGGTCTATATAGACCATAAAAGTCTCAAGCACCTTTTCACTCAAAAGGACTTAAACATGAGACAGAAAAGATGGTTGGAATACCTAAAAGATTTTGACTATGTGATTGAATACATAGCTGGTCAAGCCAATGCAGTGGTAGATGCTCTGAGCAGAAATTATACTAGGGTGCTTAAGGGTGGAGAAGGAGAGCATAAGGCGAAGAGCCTTAGCCTTACTTGCTTAGCAAGTTAATGGCTAACTTGGGAACATGAGCAAATTAATGTGCTCGCCATCACCCCTAAGTGCAAAAAACTCATTAGGGAAGCTAAGTTTAGTGATGAGAACATGGGACTGGTGTCTGGAAAAAAGAAAGGAGAACTTTTTCAAGGATTCTCCTATATGCAAGGATTGTTATACTTCTAGAATATATTATATGTGCCTGAAAAGGATGATCTAAGATTCCAAATTCTAGAAGAAGCTCACTTTAGTAAGTTGAGTATGCATCCTGGAGCCACAAAGATGTACCATGCTCTTAGAGCTTACTTTTGGTGGCCATATATGAAACAAGACATTAGTACCCATGTAGCTAAATGTGAAGTGTGCCAACAAGTTAAGGTTGAGCACCATAAACTAGGAAGGAAGGTTCAAAGCTTACCCATACCTGAAAGAAAGTGGGGATCCATATCTATGGACTTTGTAGTGGTAATGCCAATGACCAGAAGGAAACATAATGCCATTTGGGTCATTGTGGATAGATTGACCAAGGTAGCCCATTTTCTTCCAATGAATCTCACTGATTCCTTAGGTAAACTTGCCTATCTGTACTTAAGGGAGATAATGAGACTTCATGGAGTACCTGATGATATTGTATCAGATAGGGATCCTAGGTTTGTTTATAGGTTCTGGAAATCCCTACATCAGGCACTAGGAAATAAACTTAAGTTTAGGTCAACACACCATCCACAAACTGATGGACAAACAGAGAGAACAATTCAAACTCTGGAGGATATGCTGAGATGTTGTGTCATTGATTTTCAAGGAGAATGGGATGTGCATCTCCCATTAGTGGAATTCTCTTCTAACAATGGTTATCATTTAGTGATTGGAATGGCCCCTTATGAAGCCTTGTATGGCAGGAAGTGTATAACACCTCATTGCTGGCATCAGCCAGAAGATAAATTGGAGTTGCGGCTAGACATTGTTAAAGAGACGACGAAAAAGATAAGACTGATTCATGCAACAATCAAGGCTGCAAATGATAGGCAGTAGCCTTATGCAACCCTAAAAAGGAGAAGAGACCTGGAATTTGAGGAAGGAGACTAGGTGTGGCTTAAAGTTTTTCCTATGAAAGGAGTGATAAGATTTGGAAAGAAGGGGAAACTGGCACCCAGATACAAGGTGCCATACGAAGTGTTGGGCAAGGTTGGAAATGTGGCATACCAATTAGATTTGCCACTAAAACTTGGTAATATACATGATTTGTTCCATGTAAGCTTACTTAAAAAGTATGTTCCAAGTTCCAAATTGAAAGAAGTACCTACTAGTGTACCTATAGCCCTAAACATTTCATATGAAGAGGTACCAATTCAATTCTTACCCAGAGACACTAGGAAGTTGAGAAGTAGGTGGATTTCTATGATTAAGGTTTAGTGGAGTAGCCATACTCCTAAAGAGGCAACCTGGGAAGTGGAACAGGAAATTGCCAAGAGTTACCCTCATTTGTACACAAGACTTGTGAAGAATTTGGAAGTCAAAATTCTTTAAGGAGGGAGGAATTGTTAGGACGTTATTTCAATGCTTGCCCCAGGCCAAAAATGTAAGAAACATACAATAAAGACATGAGGGACTCAAATGAAAATGTGGATAGTGGTGTATATGTGCAACTGAGAACTATCGCATTCAAATTGCACAATTAAAATGGCCTAAGTACAATGGCGGAAAACAAAAATGAAGGGCCAAATTGAATGTTCTTTTGAATCCTTAAACTCACACTTATCTTAAGGTTGGATTATAGGGCACCATGTAAAGAAATGGTGTAACCGAGAAGGGCATTATGCCCAATTATATGCCACATGGTTCATTACCGAAAATGCATGCTTCAACTAAGAATTAACCCATGATTTAGGGTCACAGAAAGTCTAGTTTCGCACTTAACTGAGTTCTTGGCAAAGTTTTGTTGTTCTTGGTGTTGAAGTGTCAGATTCATGCCAAATTCATGAAGGATTGTGCTTGAAATAAAAAATCAAGCTTGCAGGTGGTGTTTTCGGCATTAGGCACTTTTCCAATTGAAGTTTCAAAGGTGGACTTGGAACTTCAAGTGTTAACCAAGAGCTCAAGCATGTAATTGGTAAGGTTTCACAAATTTCTACTTGATTTGGGTAATGATTCCATGTTCAAGTAGATTAATGGCTTATAAATGATAGTATTATGAGCTATATGATCTTAGATTGCTAGATGAGGCTTATACAAAACCTTCAAGTTTATGTGGTTTCTTGGCTAGCTAGTCAATAATGGCAAGTACTAAGGTTCAAGGTAAGTATACCAACTTATCTTTGAACTTGGAGCTCTAGTGGAATGAAGTTGAATTGGCAAAGCTTAGAGAGCAATTATATGTGTGACCTTGCTAGTGGTTTCGGCCGACAAAGGCAATGTGTTGTGGTGTGTGAGTTTTGTGATTTGTTGATTGGATGCACTTGCTAACCCCTTGTAGTTAGTGTTATCATGTATATGTGTCTCAGTTAGCATGTGTGATTGTTGTTATGTTTGCATTTTTGGTGTTTTATTGTCTTTCTTGCATGTTAAGTAAGGCTTTGTGGAGGTTAAACTTTCGGGCTTAACAAAATTAGCTCATTGAGCTGTAGTGAACCATACTGAGTTTGTAAACTGATTCCCCTTATTGTATACATTTCAGGAAGAAGTTTATGATGCCCTTCTGCATCTTCGTTGTGCAACATGATGATCCTAGAGCGGAAACTTCCGGTGAAGGAACGCCTGGATAAGGAGCCTCATGTGGGAGAAGGACTGCAAGAGAAGCAAGGGTTAAGAGCTCCCCGGAGTGTTTCTCCCGAGGGGGGGGGATTCTCCGATGCCCAAGTCAGTGTCTGAAAAATGAAGAATAAATAGAGAGTGGAGAGATTCTTCCATGGAGTGGGGGTCTCCTAACCTGGGGCGTTTCCAGAATATTTATAGGGAGGTGAACAGGAGAAGTTCGTTTGCCACAGCCTGCCCAGATCGTGACACGTGTTCGGTCAGATGTGGTCCGTACTTTCGGGAAAGGGGGAGCCTCTAGCCGACAATAGGCCACCTTGCCAGGAGTCTTGGTCGTACAAGGGCGGCGTGTCGTGTGCTGTACGAGTACGGTGTGTCAGAGTGTGTCCGAGGGTGGCGTGTCGGGGGCTGTATGAGTACGGTGTGTTAGAGACTCCTCAGTCGTTCTGTCGTACACCTACATGGCCTTTTCGAGGGACCTAAATCCTTCGGGGTACAGAGCTCATTCGGGGGGTGAGCTTCTCTGGAGGGATGTCCCTTGTTTGCCCGACGCACCTTTGGTTGAGCTCTCCCGAGGTTAGGCTCGGGTACCCGATGATGGCACATCATGAGCGCGCCCCAAGGGTGGCCCAGAGAGTATCCGAAGGTGGTCTTGGGCACGTGAGGTCGGCGCGAGGTCACCCTCGGGGAGCGTGGTGACCCCATCTGTCCGAAGGTGGTCCCTTGGGTTTCCTGAGGGTAACACCTATCTGGCTTATCTGAGGGTGCTGCGGCCCTCTCTTTGCCGGGGTTTTGTCGTGTCTGCTTCAATCGGAGGTGGAGCACACATGTGAAGTGTTGGGTTTCGGGAGCCAAACAGCGCAGCAAAATTTAACCGAAACCCTCCAGGATCCAAGTGAAACGGGGTAAACCGGGTGTTCAAAAATTTTCATACCTAATTTTCGGTTGAGATCTCTCACTCAACTGTAGAGTCGAATCACAAAACCTGAACAGTTGATGTGTTCAAGCTCTCTATGGTATCCACATGAGCCTCTCGGGATCACCACGCTTCCACCACGTCCCGGCAGATGCGTTTCTCTTGCACTCGCAGTGCTAGCTTGCGTCCTCCAAGGAATTGCATGAAAAGAGTGCGGCTGTCCTTTTGGAAGGCTAGGGCAAGAAGACCTAGTGAATTTCTCACTAAAAGTTGTATTTATAGTGAGACTCAACTTCCAGGCCTAATGGGTTTCAAAGCCCTAATCCAATTAGGCTTTAATTTCGGGCTTAATAATGGCTCAACTTTTGGGCCCATTATTAATATGAAATATAAGTGAAACTATAACCCAAATAATTAGCCCATGCACTCTAATGATCCAAATAGCTCTATGTGTGTTACCCAATAGGCTCTTACCACGTTGGCAATGATCATAAATCACATTTATGATCATAAGCAATGAACGGTGTCTAGCAACACATCATTGCTACCCAAGTGACAAGATTGTCGGTGATTCAACTAAACCTTTACGATCATCATCAATATATGCCATTGTCCCTTTGTCCAAGATATCAAGACTAAGCACGAGACATGGAATGTGTCACTCTCATATAGCCCAATCTTTGGTTTCTTGATTACCGAGTAGACCAACTTAAACTGATGACATTGATATCACATATCAACTCATCTGAGCATGGCCATGCATTTTCTAGTCTTCTAAGTCTTACTCTATCAAGGGGCCCGAAGATATCACTCCCGTTATATGAGAGGGACAAATCCCATCTTGATCATACAAATCCCTCTGCATGATATGTGAAATACCCAATTGATACCATTTCCTCCTTCAAGTTCACAGGGACTTCCGGTGAGGGAATGCTTGGGTGAGAGGTCTCCGGTGGGAGGAGGGCTGCAAGGGTTCAAAAAAGCAAGGGTCAGGAGTTCCCTGGAGTATTTTCCGGGGGAGGAACATCCGATGCCCAAGTCAATGCTTGGAAATGGAGAATAAGTAGGGAATGGACAGGTTTTCCCTTTTTTGAGTCGGATCCCCTTACCTGGGGCATTTCCCAATTATTTATAGGGAGGTGTATAGGAGAAGTCCGTTTGCTAGAGCCTGCCCAGATTGTGACACGTGTTCGGTCGGATATGGTCCGTACCTTGGGAGATGGGGGCCTCTAGCCTGCCATAGGCCGTCTGGTCAGGAGCTTAGGGTGGCGTGTCTGAGCGTGTCCGAGGGTGGCGTGTCAGGGACCGTATGAGGGTGGTGTAACAGAGGCTCCTCAGCTATTTTGTCGTACACCCACGTGCCCTTTCCTAGGGACTGAATTCCTTCAGAGTGCTGAACTTATTCGAGGAGGTGAGCTCCTTTGGAGGGAGGTCCCTTGTTTGCACGAGGCACCTTCGGTTAGGCTCTCCCGAGGTCAGGCTTGGGTACCTGATGATGGTACTTCGTGTGCGTACCCCTAGGGTGGCCCAAACAGTATCCAAAGGTGATTTTGGCCATGTGAGGTCGGTGTGATGTCACCCTCGGGGAGGGTGGTGACTTCTTTTGTCCGAAGTTGGTCCTTTTCGTTTCCTTAGGGTAGTGCCTATCCGACTTGTCCGAGGGTGCTGCGGCCCTCTCTTTGCCACAGTTTTGTCATGTCTGTTTCAACCGGAGCTGGTGCGCTGGCCAGAGGTGGCATGCACATGTGAAGTCCTTCGGGGGCGATAGCCCTTCGGCTATCACATGCCCCCCCTTAGAAAATTGAAGATGTTCCTTCGGTTTGGGGAGTTTCAGGAGCCATTTTTGTGGCAAGCAATGCTTGGTCTTGTTGCCATGATGGGCTTCCATCTGAAGTCTCCTTCTTCCCAGGAGGGAACTATGGCGAACTAAGGTGCCCTACAGAGGTAGTTCCCCTGGTCTTTGAGTGGTGTTGCTGGCTCTTCTGCCGAGGTCACTATCTGAGGCGCGTACTTCCACTGACTTTTTCTGTCAGTGAATCATTTTGTCTTCCCATATATATGGGCGCGTTACTTCGGGAAGGGTTATGTTGGTCTGAAAGTTGTCAGGGTCATGCCCTCGTTTCCCGCGTTGGCTTACACGTGGCTGCTGATGGGTGGCTAACGGTTACATCGGTTACATCAATTGCATCTCTTTGCCTTCGAGGAGCAATAATGACAACATTTCGCCTGTCCCCTTTGGCCTATATGAACCCTTCTTGCCTCAGACCTTCACACTCTTTTCCTTTGCTTTCATTTGCTCTAGAACTCTCTCTTGTCTTCTTTCTCCTTTCAACGGCAGTTCTAGCGGTGGAGCGATTTTCGGCAACCCTTCGACGGCGTCCAGGAATCCAGATTTTGGCAAAACTTTCAATGGGTATTTCTTTCCGAAGTTCTTTCTTCCTTCCGAAATAGCTTGTTCCGTAGCTTTGTTTTTTCGGAGTCCTTCGGTTCTCTTTTTTTAGTTTTCCCGAGGTTACCTCTTTTCTCTTTGAGAAATGTCGAACCTTGCTCCACTGATGACCGTCCATCCTATTCCCACAAGCTTTCTCCCCCTTGAGTCTCATCCATGCTGCACTACTTCGGAGAAAATGACGAAGTGGGTAGCAAAATTCTATCTCCCTACTTACGCCATCCCGAGGTTACCTATCTCGGGCATGTATGGTTACATGGCCAGTTCTGGTGAGATCACCGTTTACCGAGCCCAGCTGAAGGCCGGTCTTCGGTATCCTCCCCTCCCCTCCCCCCCACCCCCCACCCCCCCGCGCCGTGCGCGCGCGGATGGTGTGTGAGTTCTGTAAGTTTCACGGGATTGCCGTGAGCCAGGTTCCTCCAAACACCTACTCTTATTTCAATGCCTTTCTTTGTATGTGTGGGGTCTTTAACATAAGACCCCATTTTCTTTTCTTCATGCAATACTATAAGCTCCATCCGGTCCTGAAGGGTGGCTTCTACTTCTTGCTTCCTCGAGGATCCGGGAGCAAGAAGTTCACCTTTACCTTCGGGATGAAGGATAGCTGGCAGGGGTCACAAAAAAAGTTCTTTTTCCTGTCAGTTCTCGAAAGATGGAGCTACGTTCCGACCTCATGGGCTTTGGGGTGTTGAAGACTGATGTGGTTGACCCTTGGAAGCTGCTGGCCTCTGGGTTGGCTGCGGAGTTTGACGAGTCTGACCGACGCATTTGGGCGGTTATGGATTAAGACTCTGAGGTCCCTTCATGTTCCTTTTACCCATTTCTCATTAAGTGGGACCTTATGTACGAAGAGGACCTTCGGGAACTAGGGGTAATCCATGAGCATAAGTTTGACTTGAACCTGCCCGTGCCTGTTCTCCCAGGAAAGAAGGCATGGTTGGTGATTCTTCTTCAGGCCGAGATTTCATATGAGGATTTTGCCAAGAGTAAGTTATCTCCTAGGCATTGTTACCTGTATTCTTTTTGGACTTACATTGATGTTTTTTCCTTTTTCAGAGATGGGTGATCAATCTGCAGAGTTCTATAAGTCCCTTTTTCTTGGTCAGGCCGAGAAGGAGCAGCAAACGCTGAAGAAGGCATCTGCGAAGAGGAAGAAGACACTGGGGGGCCGTCCAAGGTGAAGAAAGCCAAAGAGGATGTTCTTCCCCCTCCCCCTAAAGACATCATGAAGGTGCAGGATCAGTTGCCTGCCCAATCTCCTGCCCACGCTGATCCACTTTCAGCTCCTGCCGTCCTTGAGACACCTTTGAGCCTGGATGCTGCGACTGCGACTGAGACTTCGGTTGAAGGTACTTTGGCTTAGGAGCTTGAGGAGAGCCGGAGAAGGAAAGGCAAAAACATTCCCGGTGAAGTTCGTGAGGCGGACGCAGCCGAGGATGCGGTCATTGAGGTTCCACCAGGTTCGTTCCTTAGCCGTTTCTCTATGAATCTTGGTGTTTTTGGTATCTTCGATCTTATCAATGAATGGCTAAGGGATGATGTACTAACGAAACTTCGGCGTGATCTTGCAGAGGAGGTGACACCTACTACTTAGGTGGAGGCTCATGCTCGGAAGAGGACCCTTTGGGATAGCTATATCCCAAAGGACAAGGTACTGAGGGAGCCCTTCTGGTCTTTCACGGAGGACATGAACTTGTTTTTTGAGGACAGCCAGTTGATGGCTCCCCAAATGGCGAAGGGTGTGCTGACGAATGCCACCTTTTAGTCGCTCATCGACGAATGTCCGAACGAGGAGATCCTCGCGGCAAGGTTGAGCGAACACGCCGCCCAGGTAGATTTCTTTTTTCTTTCTTTGGGGACGTAGAAAAATTTTCTTCTGAGCTTTTGTTGCCCTTTGACCCTTACTCGGGGCTTTCTTTTCTGCAACTCATAGCGTACAGCGAATATTTCTAAGCTTGGGCGGCAAAGGAGACTGAGGCTCATTCTCAGTCCGAGAATTCTCTGTGGAAGGTGAAGGAATTCTGTGCCAAATACATCCTCAAGTACGGTGAACTAAACAAAATTTCCAAGGAGGACATAGAGAATCTTCGGGCCGAGCTTCGAGAGAGTAAGAAGGAGCTCCTTCTCGATTTTTCGGCCAAGGTTGAGGACCTCGGTGCAAAGTATGCCGTTCTCTCTTCGGAGAACGAAGCCCTTCGAAAGGAAAAGGCAGATGATGCTAAAAACCTTACGAAGGCGCTTGCTTTGAATGCCGATCTCCAAGCCGAGGTCGATCTGTTGAAGAAAGAGGCCAAGAAGAAGAAGAAGAAGAAGCTCGAGAGGGAGGTTGCTGAGCTCACTTCCGAACTGGCGACTCTGAGTGCCGAGAAGGACCAGTCTGACCAGATGACAAAGGTATCTTTCCAAGATGGTTTCTGTCTGGCCCGTCATCAAGTCCTTTCTCGGCACCCCGAACTCGACCTCTCCTTCCTGGCCGCTTTGGATTTCCCCAAAGAGCCCAGGTGGACGTGGTCAAAGTTGGAGTACCTCAACCTCCCGCCTGTTGTGCCCGTCCCTTCGGATGCTCCCATCCAAGAGAAAGATGCCAACGCCGAGGAGGTGCCGGATGCTCAGGCTCAGCAATAGGCTTTTTCTTCTTTCTTTTTCTTGTAACCTGCTCCTTTGTCCTTTTGCTCAGAGCTATGAATGAAAGATTCTTTCAAAAATTTAGCTAAGTTCCCGTTCTTTTCTTTGGTCATCACTCTTCGAAAGTTTGTATGTTTTTGTGTACGCATCTTCGGCAAACATCCATGTTCGAAATCATGCCTTCGGGAAGCCTTGTACCATTCTGCCCTTAGTGAAATTTTTCCAGTATGTGGAGCATTTTCACTTTTCCGAACGTATTCCACCGAGTCTTGGGCTTTGCTAGGGAACTAGCACTTTCGGGAAGAATTTTTAAAAGTCAATATGCTAGGAGCCCACTCCATCAACGTGACCATGTTTGGTTTATAAACCATATTCGGTTGACACGTATGCTTTTATTTACTGGCAATTCCGGAGAGGAGTAATCACAAGCTTTTCTTCAGAAAAAATGTCTAAGTGTAGAATTTTTTCAAAGAATCAGAATGCCAAGTGTTTCTCAACTCTACTCCTTTGGCGTCGCCTAATTTGTAGACCCCTGGGCAGATTTCGTCAAGGATCAGATAAGGTCAGTCCCAGTTTGCCTGAAGTACCCCATTTGATGGCCTTCGCGGCTCGAATTCAAAGTTTCGGAGGATGAGGTCCCCCTTCTTGATTCCTTTTTTCTTCACATGCAAGTTAGTAGCATCAGCTACTCTTTGTTGAAAAGCCTTCCTCCTGAGTTCGGCCATTTCCCGGTGTTCTTCGGCGAGGTCTAATTTTGCCCTCAAGCCAAGGTTGTTTCCTCCTTCGTCGAACACCTGTATTCTTACTGAAGGCTGTATGACCTCAATGGGAATAATGGCTTCTGTACCGAACACGAGCGAGAAAGGAGTTTCTCCTGTGGCCCTTCGGGGAGTTGTGCGATAGCTCCATAGTACACTTGGGAGTTCCCCTGGCCATTTCCCCTTTGCCTCTTTTAGCCTTTTCTTCAGGCCATCTTTTATTGTCCTATTGGACACCGAACTTGCCCATTACTTTGAGGATGGGCTACCGAAGTGTGCATGAGGTTAGTCACGAATTCTCGGAACCCTTTGGTAGTAAACTTGGTACCATTGTCGGCCACTATTACCCTTGGTATGCCAAATCGGCATATGATGTTCTTCCAAATGAACTTCTGGGTATCCTTCACCGAGATCGATGCTAAAGGCTCTGCTTCGATCCACTTAGTGAAGTAGTCTACTGCAACTATGCAGAACTTCACTCCACCGGAAATGCTTGGGAGAGGTCCGATGAGGTCAATACCCCAGAAAGCGAAGGGGCAAGGGTAATTTGCCGAAGTTATCTTTTCGAGGGTAACCTCTGGATGTTGGCGTGTCTTTGGCAATTGTCACATTTTCAAACAAATTGCCTTCCATCAACAAGTGATTTTCGTGATTAAGTGATAGTTGAAATGTGTTAGGAAGTTTTGATTGAAGGACACATTTCGGACTCAAGCATAACCGACAAGCTCAAGCTTTGATTGGAAAGGTAGGGTTCACTAATTTGCTTGTTTGCTTGGTAATATACAGTGATTCAAGTGATAAAGTGACTAAGTGATGGTTAATTTTGCTAAATGACCTTAGTTACTTGATGTGCTTATTGAGATGATTCGGTTCTTGAGTTTTGATTAGCTAATCAACTATTGGCATGTGCTAGAATCCTAGTGAATGAGGCCAATTTGCTGGGCATTTCGGAGCTCTAGTGGATGTGGATTAAAATGGAGAAGTATGGGTGCAATGATGCACAAGGGCACATGCTATGGTTTCGGCCGTATGGTCATTATGGTGTGTGAGTGTGTATCTTGTGTGCTTGAGTGTTTCCATGTGCTTGCTAACCCCGTTACATTCATACTTGTGCCTATATGTCTCGGTTATGCTAGTATGTTGTATATTATTGTGGTTTTGGTGTTTTGGTGTTTTGTTTTGCAGGGCATTATGAGCTTGAGGAGGTTAAGTCTAGAGTTTTACACTCGGCTTAACTAAATAAACTCTTAATTGAGTTGTTCTGGTAGTGAACTCTACTGAGTAATTGTTACTCATTGCCCATACTTTTATGTTTCAGGAAAGGACACTCAGCTTGAGGAATATTGCTTGAGTTACTAGTGTGTGTTTGCTAGTATTGCTTGTGTGCTAAGGTATGTGCCAATGTTGTGCTTGGCTTGATTAAGTTCATTACAAGTCTTGTTCAAGGTTTCGGTCGAAACTTATGTCTTAAGTTTATGTAGGCTGTTTAGTGTGGGATTGTCTAGGTGAACAACAATGGATGTGTGGACGATTGCTCTTATAGTGGTTTTCACATTTATGACAATGAATATGGCTACAGGACTTGTGCTACAGTGTGTCTTGCTCTATGGCACACTTAAGGTTTTATTTGGAGAGTAATGGACTTGACTTGTAAACATAATTTGGTGAACTTGAACTTTGGTGAATCTTGGCATGTAGCCACGTTTTGTATACTCTATAAGCTACTTTTGGTTGTGTATATGTATGGGTAGTCTTGAGTATGCTTCGGGGCGTCTGTTCCTATGTGGGAACCACAGGCCCCCTCATGAACTTCTTTGAGGAGTATTCTGACATCCTCTTCACTTATGCACCTCTGCAAGGGACTTGCATACCCTTGTCTGTATAGTTTATATGATGAGGAAGTATCTCCCAGAGCGTTTTCGCACTTTTGCGGCCTCGGCAGGGTCTTCGGGGAGTGCCGAAGTTGCAAGGTATTTCTTGATGGAATCTTGCCATCCTTCTCCCAAGGTTGCTATGCACATTGGGCTCTGTGCTGGGTTATACTAAGTAGCACCTCGATGGGTTCCTTGGACTTGGCCAAGGTATCAGCTTGAGCATTATCTCTACGAGGCTTGTTTTCTATATGTACCGAGTCAAACTCTTTAATGAGTTTCTTGACAAGGTCATGATATTTTGCCAAGGTTGGATCCTTTGCAGCGTAATCTCCTTTCAAAGCCTCCCGGACTACTAGCTGTGAGTCGCTGTGGGCCTTAAGGTTTTCCACACCAAGGTTGGCCAGTTTTAGTCCTGCTATGAGGGCCTCATATTTGGCGATGTTATTGGTGACATCAAAACTGAATTTGATGGCTTTGGTGGCTTCCATACCTTCGGGCCCCCGAAGAACCACTCCAGCGCCTTGGTGTTCGGCGCCTGAGGCTCCATCGACAAAGAGTTTCCACTCTGGTTCAATCCTTATCAGATCTTCTGAGGTAGCTTCAGCATCCTCGATTTCTGGAATTTCGGCGATGAAATCTGCCAATGCTTGGGCTTTTATTGCCCTTCTTGGCTCGTAAGTGATGTCATATTCTCCGAGCTCGATACACCATTTTGACAGCCTTCCCGAATGCTCTACCTTCTTCATTATGTCATGAAGAGGTAGGTTACTTCGGACAATGATGGCGTGTCCTTGAAAGTAGGGCCGTAGCCTCCTACCTGCGAGTACTAAGGCATAAATGGCTTTTTGGAGCAATGGGTACCTGACCTCGGTGCCGTGCAGGGACTTGCTTACATAATATACTGGCCACTGCCTCCCACCCTCTTCTTTCACTAGGACTGAACTCACAGCTTTTTCAGTGATGGCAAGGTAGAGGATGAGAGGCTCTCCTTCCCGAGGTTGCCGAAGTGTTGGCAGATGGGTTAGGTAGTTTTTAAGCTCATCCCAAGCTTTCTGACATTCTTGGTTCCAAGGGTGCTCCTCGGTTCTGGAGTTGCCTTCGCTTTTGGTTGCTTTGGTAAGCACCTTGAAGAATGGTCGACATCGGTCACCGTACCTGGAAATGAATCTACTAAGGGAAGTGATTCTTCCGGTAAGCCTTTGTATATCTTTAGTGGTTGTAGGTGTTTGGAATCCTAACAAGGCTTTGACCTTTTCGGGGTTGGCGTCTATTCCCCTTTCTGACACCATGAACCCGAGGAACTTACCTGCGCTCACTCCAAACACGCACTTCTCGGGGTTAAGGCGAATGCCGAACTCCCGAAGTCGTTGGAAGGTTTCATCTAAGTCCAAGATATGATTACTAGGCATTCTGCTCTTAACTATCATATCATCAACATACGCTTCCATGTTCCTCCCGATCTGGGAGTCGAACACTTTATTCATCAACCTCTGATAGGTAGCCCCTGCGTTCTTAAGCCCAAAGGGCATTCTGACGTAGCAGTAGGTACCAACTTCGGTGATGAAGGTGGTTTTTTCTTCATCTTCAGGGTTCATCCAAATTTGATGATACCCGCTGAAGGCATCGAGGAAACTGAGAAGACCGTATTCGGCGGTTGAATCCACCAATTGGTCTATGGCTGGCAAAGGGTAGGAGTCCTTTGGACAGGCATCATTCAGGTTCTGAAAATCGATGCACATTCGGAGCTTTTCACTCCCTTCTTTTGTGGCGATAACCACGTTGCTGAGCCATTCGGGGTATTTAACTTCTCTTATTACCCCTGCCTCAATCAGGCGCTTAACCTCGGCTTTAATGAAGGAGTTCTTATGAGCCGATAGGTTTCATTTTTTCTGCCGAACCGGCCTTGCGTCAGGGCGTACTTTGAGACTATGGTGGATTATGCTGAGGTCGACCCCAGGCATGTCTTTCGGAGAGTAGGCGAATAGATCTTTGTTCATTAACAAGAAAGATACAAGCCTATCTTTGTCACCCTTGGCCAATTTTTTCCCCACTCGGGTGTTCCGGCCGGGGACCAGCTCTACATCTTCTGTTTCTACTTTTTCCAACTCTTCTATTCCCTCCTTTGCTGTCTCTTCGCCTGTCATGATGGCTCTTTCAGTAGCCGAAGTCTGTACTTGGACCTTCGCCGGGCTTTGTCTAGCCTTGGTGAAGACCCTCCTGACTTCGGCTTGGTCAATGAAGATCTCTGCATCTCCTTCTTTAGTTGCGAAGGTGACTGTTAAGTACTTTACATCTGGGCGGATGTGGAGATTGCCCTGAGTTTGCCTTCCGATGATGGCGTTGTATGATGAGGGAACATCAATGACAATGAATCTCGTCATAACGGAGGCAAACCTTTCCTCCTGACTCTGAGGCGAGGTCACTTTCAGCATTAGGGGCAGATCGAAGTATCCGAGGACTGGGAGCTCGGATGGCCCAACCCCAAAGGTGGGGGAATTGACTGTGTTGAGGTCACCTTTTGAAATGCCTAAGTTAGGCAATAGGTGGGAGAAGATGATGTCAGTGTTGGAGCTGTCATCCAGAAGTACTCTTTTGACGTCCCAACTCCCTATCCTTGCCATGACAAGGAGTGGGTCATCGTGGGGGAACTTCACAGTGAACCCGTCTTTGAGAACAAGCCTATTTGGCGAGTTCCCATACTCCATTACGGAGATTTCTCTTATTTTTCTTTTCCTCTCAACTGAGGGTATCCTTGTAGTGATGGTTTAGATGACCCCTGCTGATGGTGGCAGATTCTTTCGAGGACTTCAGTCTCGATGTCTATCAGAATCATATTCCTCCTCCTCCCCCCTTCTTTGTTCTTCCTTTCTCCCATTCGGAGAAGGCATTCACAAGTACCGGTGAAGTTGGCCTTGCTTTATCAGAGACTCGATGTACTTCCTCAACTAGAAGCAGTCTTCGGTGTCATGGCCATGATCTCGGTGGAATTGGCAGAACTTCTTCATGTTCTTCTTGTTTTCTGAAGTCATGGCCTTTGGCCTTGGAACTGTAGTCCCTTGCCTTTCTAAGGCCATGAGAATGCTGGCCCTCGTGGCGTTCAAGGGAGTGAACGTCATTGGCCTTTTACCCCTTTGTTTTCGGGGCCTTCCTCCAACCTCATTCTGGTGACGAGGCTGGTGGCTTGGTCCTTCGGGCCGAGGGTGTTCCACCTTTGGTCCCCCCATTCTGAGTTCTTCGGCCATCATGTGCTGTTCGGCCCTTCGGTAGAACTCCCCGAGAGTGTCTGGGGGGTCCTTGGAGAACTCATAAAAGAGCTGGGAGTCTCTCCGAAGTCCTCTTATCATTGCGAGGATGTGAATCTCGGGCCGAAAGTCGGGCATGCTTAGTGCTTCTCGGTTGAACCTTTCGATGTAGTCGTGAATGGTTTCCCCACTTCGCTGTGCTATGTCGAACATCTGCACCGGCATCTTGGCCGTTGGCTTGCTGCCAATGAACTGTTGGGTGAAGGCAGTAGACAGCTCCTGGAAACTCAGCAAGGTTCTGTGGGCCAGGGAGTTATACCATGCCGTTGCTGGACCGGAGAGGGTCACCTCGAAACACTTGCAGAGGGTGGCGTCATCTGTGCCATGGAGCACCATGCTTCGCTTGTACTTTGTCAGGTGCGCCTGGGGGTCACTATGCCCGTCGTAGGTTTCCAAGCGTGGCACCCTGAAGTCACTAGGCATGGGCGCCTCCACCACTTCCCGTACAAAGGGTGACTCTTCTCCGGTATAAGCGTCGGACAATCTTGACCAGACTGGTTTTCGGGAGATCTACCTCTCAACCTTTTCCAGTCTTCCAAGGATCTTCTCCATGAGGGTAGCTGTGTTAGCTTCCCCTTGCTGCCTGGTGGTCGCCGGCAATGGCGAACTTCTTCTCCTTTTCGGAGAGTAACTTCGGCGGAGAGGAGACTGGGACCTTCGGTACGGGGACGGATTCCGCCGACAGGAGGTCCCAGTTTCTTTTGGGGCCCTTTCTCTGGTGGGTCGCGCCCTAGAGGGCATGTCCTCCGTAGAAGATGCGTCGTGAGAGTCCTCATTGTTGGAACTCTAGTGGGTGGACCTCGAGCTTCTCTCTCGGCGCGCTGCTGAGGGGGAGGCCCTCCGGACCAGAGGAGGCTAGGGCCACCTCTGGTTGAGCTGCTGAGTCATTTCAGCGACGATGGAGCGCTGGAAGTCTCGTAAGAAGCCCAACGTCACTGTTAGAGGGCGGTCGTCCTCCGGCACAGAAGTTTCTACAGTGGGCTGCTTGGTTACCAATTGAGCCTCCGGCGCAGAGGGGGACTTCGGGAGCCCCTTGTCTTTGGAATGCCGAGTCTCTACGACAGCGACCTGGGAAAGGGTTCCCACAGACGGCGCCAAATGATGCCCTTCCACATCTTCGTTATGCGACATGATGATCCTGGAGCAGAAACTTCCGGTGAGGGAATGCCTGGATAAGGTGCCTCTTGTGGGAGAAGGACTGCAGGGACTCAGAGAAGTAAGGGTTAGGAGCTCCCCGAAGTGTTTCTCCAGGGGGGAGGGGGGAGGGATTCTCCGACGCCCAAGTTAGTGTCTGAAAAATGGAGAATAAGTAGAGAGTGGAGAGATTCTTCCTTGGAGTGGGGATCCCCTTACCTGGGGCGTTTCCCGAATATTTATAGAGAGGTGAACAGGAGAAGTTTGTTTGCCACAGCCTGCCCAGATCGTGACACGTGTTCGGTCGGATGCGGTCCGTACTTCGTGTTTGGGAACTCCTTCGAGGTACAGAGCTCATTCAGGGAGGTGAGCTTCTCTAGAGGGAGGTCCCTTGTTTGTATGAGGCTGATGGGTTTCGGGAGCCAAACAGCGCAGCAGAATTTAACTGAAACCCTCTAGGATCCAAGTGAAACGGGGTAAACCGGGTGTTCAAAAATTTTCATACCTAATTTTCGATGGAGATCTCTCACTCAACTGTAGAGTCGAATTACTAAACCTGAACAGTTGACGTGTTCAGGCTCTCTATGGTATCCACATGAGCCTCTCGGGATCACCACGCTTCCACCGCCTCCCAGCAGATGCGTTTCTCTTGCACTCACAGTGCTAGCTTGCGTCCTCCAAGGAATTGCAAGAGAAGAGTGTGGTTGTCCTTTTGGGAGGCTAGGACAACGAGACCTACGAATTTCTCACTTAAAAGTTGTATTTATAGTGAGACTCAACTTCCAGGCCTAATTTGTTTCAAAGCCCTAATCCAATTAGGATTTAATTTCGAGCTTAATAATGGCTCAACTCTTGGGCCCATTATTAATACGAAATTAAAGTGAAACCATAACCCAAATAATTAGCCCATGCACTCTAATGATCCAAATAGCTCTATGTGTGTGACCCAATAGGCTCTTGCCATGTTGGCAATGATCATAAATCACATTTATGATCCTAAGCAATGAGCGGTGTCTAGCAACACATCATTGCTACCCAAGTGACAAGATTGTAGGTGAATCAACTAAAACTTTATGATCATCACCGATATATGCCAGTGTCCCTTTGTCCAAGATATCAAGACTAAGCATGAGAAATAGAATGTGTCACTCTCGTATAGCCCAATCTTTGGTTTCTTGATTACCGAGTAGACTAACTTAAGCTGATGACATTGATATCATATATCAACTCATCGAAGCATGGCCATGCATTTTCTAAGTCTCACTCTATCAAGGGGCCCAAAGATATCACTCCCGTTACATAGGAGGGACAAATCCCATCTTGATCATACAAATCCCTCCGCATGATATGTGACATACCCAATGACCTCCTTCAAGTTCACTCAGTTACGAGCAACAAAGGAAAGTATCAAAGTATGTGACTCACATGTAGGGAACCTTGATGATCTTAGGTCGAAGGACTACATATACCATGATCACTATGAGAATCACTTATGACACTCATATAACGATCCATGAAGTGTTCTCATGGTGGGTCGGTCCAGTACACAAGTTCTCCAACTTGTACCCATATGTAGACTAGATATCTCATATTAGTCTCCACATATGCTAGTCATTATGTATTATTGCAACCCGCTCCACAATAATACTAGACTAGGGACGTTTAAGAATATCATTATTCTAGGGTTACAATTATGCTTATTACGTTACGCAGAAACAAAACAACAAACATAATTGCTGGATTAATGCCTCAATAAAATATCATGACTCAATGTGCAAAAATACAATCATCTCATGATTGGCTTTTTGGGCACAATACTAACACTTTCAGGAAAGGGGGAGCCTCTAGCACACCATAGGCCGCCTTGCCAAGAGTCTAAGTCGTACAAAGGCAGCGTGTCAGGGGCTGTACGAGTACGGTGTGTCAAAGCGTGTCCGAGGGCGGTGTGTTGGGGGCTGTACGAGTATGGTGTGTTAGAGACTCCTCAGCCATTCCATCGTACACCCACATGGCCTTTTCGGGGGATTGAACTCCTTCGAGATACAGAGCTCATTCGAGGAGGTGAGCTCCTTTAAAGGGAGGTCCCTTGTTTGTACGAAGCACCTTCGGTTGGGCTCTCCCGAGGTAAGCCTCAGGTACCTGATGATGGCACTTCGTGAGCACGCCCTGAGGGTGGCCTAGAGAGTATCCGAATGTGGTTTTGGGCACGTGAAGTCGGTGCGAGGTCACCCTCGAGGAGGGTGGTGACCCCTTTTGTCCGAACTTGGTCCCTTGGGTTTCCTGAGGGTAGCGCCTATCCGGCTTGTCCGAGGGTGCTGCGGCCCTCTCTTTACCTGGGTTTTGTCGTGTCTACTTCGATCGGAGGTGGCACGCACATGTGAAGTCCTTCGGGGGCGGTAGCCCTTCGACTATCTGTTTAGAGCCTGAGTGATTTTGTGTGTGGGTTGTGTGCTAATTTAATAGCCAAAGGGTATTAACCCTTCTAGAATTCCCAAAGTGACCTAAGAAGCAACACCCTCGGCATACATGAGTGACCAACCTTGGGAAATAGGGGGCCCTTAGCATTCTCGGGTAGAACACCACCTTATAACTGAGGAACCATGATCCCCAGGATCTCCAGATGACCTAGCCAAAAACCACCCTCGGGGAAGACCTAGCACCAACCTTGGTGAACGACAGCCACCCTTGGTTGGTAACAGAACCGACCTTGGAAAATCTATAAAGTACCACATTCGGAATAGTGAACACACCAAGTTCGGGAAAGTATGTCCCCATCCTCAGCAAGGAAGAGCATCTTCCAAAAGTGCCCCACCCTTTCGAAGGGCCTCTCCTAATGACCCTTGGTGGCTATATTGAACCGAAGGGGGCCTTTTATTCCGAGAAAGCTTTATACCCCGAAGGGCTCTCATTCTCCGAAGGTGTCTTGTGAAGATACGACAAAAATGGTTAATAAGCCTCTAAAGAGACCTCGTACACACCCCGCCCTTTGGCCGGAACGGCCTACCGCCAGCTGGAGATAGCTATCTCCAAGGGTATGGATCAAATCTGACCGGACACGTGTCACGATCTGAACAGGCTATGTGAAACGGCCTCCTCCCTCCACCTTCCTATAAATACTCAGGAAGTACTTGGTAAGAGGGACAGAACTCTCTTTATTTTCCCACTCTCTATTTCTTACTACTACTACTCTCACAAACATTGACTTGGGCATCGGAGGCTCCTCCCCCAAAAACACATTCCGGGGAGCTCTTAAACCTTGTTCTTCAGAGTGTTTTAGACACCATCATACCAGAAGTCTCTCACTCAGGCCAACATCTCATACAATGAGGATGCCACTGGGCATCATTTGGCACCGTCTGTGGGAACTCATTCTCAGGTCACTGTCGTTGAGACCCGACATTCTAAGGAAAAGGGACTACCAAGGTCCCCGTCCACGTCGGAAGCTCAAATGGTGACTGAAGGACCTACAGTAAAGACTTCTGTGCCTGAGGATGAATGTCCTCTAATGGTCACGATGACCTTTTTGGGGGACTTTCACGTTCTGTTGTGGCTGAAATGACCCAACAACTCAACCAAAGGTTGTCACAACCACCTCTCGGGGGAAAGCATCTTCTCCTAGCACCCGGCAACAGAGGAGCCCAAAGTTACCCCACTTGAGCTCTGGAAACGTGGGCTCTCATGATGAATCTGCAACGGAGCACGTACTCTCTAGAGGATGTCATACAGGAGAAACGGTGTCAAAAGAACTGAAGACTTCCTGCTAGTGAAGTTCATCCCTGTACGGGAGGTCTCAGTCCCCCTAGCAATGAAGTTACTCTTCAAAAAGGAGACGTTGCTCTTCGTCACTAGCAACCACCAGACAGCGAGCGAAAAACAGTGCTACCACCCTCATGGAGAAGATCCTAGAGAGGTTGGGAAAATGTAGAAAGACAGATCTCCTGGAAGCCTGTTTGGTCGAGGTTGTCAAAGATGTTCACCTGAGAAGAGTCACCCTTCATCCGTGCAGTGGCAGAGGCACCTATGCCGAGTGACTTTTGAGTACCTAGCTTGGAAACATATGATGGACATAGTGACCCCTAAGCTCACTTGATGAATTATAGGCACATAATGGTGTTGCATGGTGTTGATGATGCCACCCTCTGCAAATGTTTTAAAGTCACCCTTTCAGGGCCGGCAACTGCTTGGTATAACTCGCTAGCTCCGAAAACCATAATGTGTTTCTAGGAGTTAGCCACCGCATTCACCCAGCAGTTCATCGGAAGTAGGCCGACGGCGAAGATGCTGGTCCAAATGTTTGACATAGCCCAAAAGAATGGGGAAACCATTTGGGACTATGTTTAAAGGTTCAACTGAGAAGCCCTGAGCATGCCCGACTTTCGCCCTGAAATTCACATCTTCGCCATGATCAAAGGACTTCGGAGAGACTCACAACTCTTCTACGAGTTCTCCAAAGATCCCCTGGACACCCTTGGTGAATTTTACTGAAGGGCTGGACAACACATGACAGTTGAGGAATTGAGCATGGGGGGCCTAAAGTCCAATCACCATCACCTCGAGGGTCAGAGTCACCACTCTTCGTATCCTACCGAGGGAGGAGGCAGACCTCAGAAACAAAGAGGGAAGAGGCCAGTGTCATTCACTCCCCTGAACACCAGAAGGACAAGCATACTGATGGCCATGGAAAGGAAAGGGACTACTACCCAACGTCCAAAGGCCATGACCTCAGAGAACAAGAAGAACATGAAGAATTTTTTCCAGCTTCACCGAGGCCATGGTCATGACACCGAGGACTGCTTCTAGCTAAAAAAGTACATCAAATCCCTGATCAAACAAGGCCAACTATGGCAATACCTGTGAATGTTATCCCCAAAGGAAGAAGGGAAGAAGGAAGGAAAGGGAAGATGAGGACTACAATTCCTACCGACGTCAGAACCGAAGTCCTAGAAAGCATCCACCACCTCCAACGGGAGTAATCCAGACAATCACCATTGGGATACCCTCAACCAAGAGAAAAAGGAAAGTTTGGGAAATCTCGATGATGGAGTTTAGAAACCCAGTATACAAGCTTGTTCGGAAAGATAGGTCAACCCTGAAGTTCCCTCATGATGATCCCTTCCTAATCATGGCAAGGATAGGGAGTTAGGACGTCAAAAGAGTGCTCATTGATGATGGTTCCAATGTCGACGTTCAGTTCTCCCACCAGTTTCCGAACTTGGGCATCTCCAATGGTGATCTCAAACCTGTTACTTCCCCTACATTCGGTGTAGGTCCCTCCGAACTCCCTATGCTCGGGTGGATTGACCTGCCCTTGATGCTAAGGGGAACTTCAGTTCAGAACAAGGAAGAGCTCTTTGGCTCCACAATGACAAGGTTCATTGTCATAGATGTCCCTTCTGTTGGGTTTCGGGAGCCAAACAGCGCAGCGGAATTTAACCGAAACCCTCTAGGATCCAAGTGAAACGGGGTAAACTGGGTGTTCGAAAATTTTCATACCTAATTTTCGATTGAGATCTCTCACTCAACTGTAGAGTCGAATCACAAAACCTGAACAGTTGATGTGTTCAGGCTCTCTATGGTATCCACACGAGCCTCTCGGGATCACCACGCTTCCACAACGTCCCGGTAGATGCGTTTCTCTTGCGCTCGCAGTGCTAGCTTGCGTCCTCCAAGGAATTGCAAGAGAAGAGTGCGGCTGTCCTTTTTGGAGGCTAGGGCAAGGAGACCTACGAATTTCTCACTTAAAAGTTGTATTTATAGTGAGACTCAACTTCCAGGCCTAATAGGTTTCAAAGCCCTAATCCAATTAGGATTTAATTTCGGGCTTAATAATGGCTCAACTTTTGGGCCCATTATTAATACGAAATTAAAGTGAAACCATAACCCAAATAATTAGCCCATGCACTCTAATGATCCAAAATGCTCTATGTGTGCGACCCAATAGGCTCTTATCACGTTGGCAATGATCATAAATCACATTTATGATCATAAGCAATGAGCGGTGTCTAGCAACACATCATTGCTACCCAAGTGACAAGATTGTCGATGATTCGACTATACCTTTATGATCATCACCGATATATGCCATTGTCCCTTTGTCCAAGATATCAAGACTAAGCACGAGACATGGAATGTGTCATTCTCGTATAGCCCAATCTTTGGTTTCTTGATTACCGAGTAGACTAACTTAAACTGATGACATTGATATCGCATATCAACTCATCCGAGCATGGCCATGCATTTTCTAAGTCTCACTCTATCAAGGGGCCCGAAGATATCGCTCCCGTTACATAGGAGGGACAAATCCCATCTTGATCATACAAATCCCTCCGCATGATATGTGACATACCCAATGACCTCCTTCAAGTTCACTCAGTTACGAGCAACAAAGGAAAGTATCAAAGTATGTGACTCACATGTAGGGAACCTTGATGATCTTAGGTCGAAGGACTACATATACCTTGATCACTATGGGAATCACTTATGACACTCATATAACGATCCATGTAGTGTTCTCATGGTGGGTCGGTCTAGTACACAAGTTCTCCAACTTGTACCCATATGTAGACTACATATCTCATATTAGTCTCCACATATGCTAGTCGTTATGTATTATTGCAACCCGCTCCACAATAATACTAGACCAGGGACTTTTAAGAATATCATTATTCTAGGGTTACAATTATGTTTGTTAAGTTACGCAGGAACAAAACAACAAACATAATTGCTGGATTAATGCCTTAATAAAATATCATGACTCAATGTGCAAAAATACAATCATCTCATGACTGGCTTTTGGGCACAACACTAACACCTTCTTCATAGAATGCCATCCTAGTGGGGCAGACACATGGAAATCTCCACATTCATCCATATGTGAAGTACTTAACGGTCACCTTCGGCACGAAGGAAGGGGATGCGGAGATATTTATTGATCAAGTTGAGGTGAGGAAAGTCTTCGTGAAGGCAAGACAAAGTCCAATGAAAGTTCATGCAAAGACTTTGGAAAAAAAGAGCATACTCTCTGAAGAGGCAATAGGAGAAGGAGTAGGTGACATTGAGAAACTAGAAACAGAAGATGTAGAACTTGTCCTAGGGCGAAATACCTGAGTGGGGAAACAACTGGCTGAAGGTGACAAGTAAAACCTAGCATATTTTCTGTTAATGAACAAAGATCTGTTTGCTTACTCTCTGAAGGACATGCCTGGGGTAAACCCTCGGATAATTCAACATAGCCTTAAAGTGCGCCTAGAGGTGAAGCCAGTTTAACAAAAAACGTGTGGCCTCTCGGTGCATAAGAATAACTTCGTTAGAGGCAAAGTCCAACGGTTAACAGAGGCAAGTGTAATAAGAGAAGTCAAGTACCCCGAATGGCTTAGTAATGTTGTTATCCTCACGAAGGAATGGAGTGATAAGCTTCGAATGTGCATCGAGTTCTGAAACATAAACGATGCCTGTCCTAAAGATTCTTACCCTCTACCACCTATAGATCAATTTGGTGGACTCAACTACCTAATATGGCCTACGTAGCTTCCTCAATGCCTTCAGTGGATACCACCAAATCCGGATGGATCCTAAAGATAAGGAAAAAACTGCCTTCATCACCGATGTCAAGACCTACTGCTACATCAGAATGCCCTCTAGCCTTAAGAATGTAGGGGCCATGTATGTTACCCACTCCGAGGTATTCCAGTTATGGTGCCAAAATTGTGCATTTGAACTCCCAGGTTTGGTGTGTCTTGTAGGTCATTAGAACAACACTCCTAGTGTACATACTCAAGTGACCCTCTTGACCACTATGTAAATACATGCATATTGGTCTACCCATAACACACATATTTACATTTATGCACACTATGGCAGGTAATAAGGAAAACACTAGCACAAGTCTTAGTTTCGGCTTCCACACATTAGGCAATATTGTCAAGTTCTAGTGACCAGCTACTACACCTGTAACTTCCACTAATAAAATATATCATTATAGCTACATACCCCCATGTTTTGTTTGCTCCATTATCAATTATAAACTTATATAAAACCAAGAAATTTTTTTTTACATCAATAGCCCACCTATGGACAAAGTTATGGATTTTTTAAGTTGGTTACAAAATTCTGACCAAATGAACAGGAACTCGGCCAAATTTCCAACGTCATATCATTGGCTAAAGGGCTCTAAATTCAGAAATTCAAAATCCCACATAACCCTATAGATTTCCTCTAGGTATGGTCAAAATTTCATACCAAGATTCATTCTACACAAGGAGATATTCAACTTTAGGTCCAGAGTCAAAATTCTGGCAACTTTTGGACCATTTTGCCCATACAATTTTTCCAAACCATACAAACACTTCATTCACAAGGGGAAATCCCTCCAAGGCTATCCCATATATGCCCATTACACATAGGAATTACATTCCCTTTCTTTTAACGTCTTTATGTGGCCAAAACAGAATTTACAAGTAAGCAGCCCATCATTCACACTTAGGCAGCTTTGCACCACATCACTTGCATAGCCAAAACATTACTCAAATGTTCACATAATTGTCTCATTTTACATACACTACATGTACATGCATACATGCACTACAATATTGCCTTAACTCAGCTAAATACGCAACCTAGGTTAGAGGAGGTCCTGAGACACAATGGACTTGAAAAACAGGATGCTGGACAGCTGCTGCACAACACATTAAGTACCACCATTAAAAATACCAAATGTCCTCCTAAAATCACCAAAATTTCCAGATCACAACTAGAAATATGGAAGTTCATTTAAATGAAATTTTAGATAAAAAATAAAACTAAAAATGTCAATTTGAATGTGATCTTTCTGCTGGACCTGAAATGACAGAATTGAGGGGAGTAAGTTTCATTGAGAAACTTAGTAAGGGTAACACTTGGTTTCATAAGGTAATGTGATCCTCATTAAAACCTGCATCCAAAGACACTAAAACACAAAAACCACAATGCATATATACAAGATATAGCAACCAAATGCAGCAGCCAAACACAAACAACAAACACATGAAATGTGGCAGCAACATATACCAT
This sequence comes from Aquilaria sinensis, assembly GCA_005392925.1. Taxonomy (NCBI): domain Eukaryota; kingdom Viridiplantae; phylum Streptophyta; class Magnoliopsida; order Malvales; family Thymelaeaceae; genus Aquilaria; species Aquilaria sinensis. The sequence continues at coordinate 123,052 of SMDT01000433.1, forward strand.
AGGTTAGTCCATAAAACACATAATAAACATAACCAAATCACTACGGAAGCCCTCCTCAAGATAATGCTTGTCTTAGGAGGATTTTAACACTAGTTAGTACTAACTTTGGGCTCTAGAAACCCTCACTTTACTGCCATCATTGTGCACTTCACACTAGGTCACAAAACCTTCAATAAGTGCACGCTCCTCACTAAGCTTGGTTCATCAAGCTCATGGCTTTCTTCCAAGCTTAGCCCTAGCTCCATGGATGTTTTAAAATTGCAGAAAATAGTCCATGAGAGCAAGAGAACCCTTACCAAAGTAGGTAGGCTAAAAATCAAGCTTGATCCTTGATGTATGCAAGAAATAGCTCTAGTTTGCTTCCAATTGCTTCCTTTTGCCTTCAATTTCAATCAATTGTAAGTTTGAAGGTGTGGTGGCTATGGAGGAAATATGGCTATGTTCTTGGGCTTGGGGAGGACGCAAATGAGAGAGGGATAAGTGATTTGGCCACTTAAATGCCCTTAAATGAGCTTAAGGGCACAAAACACACTTAACAATCTTAACCTTGCTTTATGTCATTTTCTTTCTCACTAATTATGGTTTCTTTGGCTTAAACTAATTGGTACACATGTGCCCAACATTTTTGACTAATTATCAAGTCATGGCTGCCTCCCCCATGGTGGGATAACCCCAAAATTCCACCCTTAGACTTAAGTCAAAAGCTTGAACACCTTAAGGTTTACACTAGGACATTTAGGTCCTTATTGCCTTTAGTGTTTCCTTTGTCCAAACTTGTCTTCCATGAGTAATTTGGTCCTCTAATAGCACTTTCATACCATTTATATCCTTCCCATAACTCTCCAAGTCTCTTTCTTGAGAGTTTTGCAATTGAGTACCCGAATTTCCAAAACCTTACAAAAAAGTCCATAGGTTGCTTGACAAACAAGCAATCCTTAAGGCTTTTCTTGGGGGCCAAGTTACCAACTTGGAACACTTTTAAGGAGGTGTTGATCATGCCTTTTACCCCCCACACTTCAATCACTATGGTGAGAATTACACAATATAATGGTTTTTAGCCATTATGACACACTTGTAATTCTCCCATTTTGTGAGGTGGTAACAATCCTCCCCCCCTTAAAAATTTTGGTCCTCCAAAATAGCCTTTAGCTTTGGGTATTCTTCAGGATACCTTTCCATAAGGTCTTTTTCAGTTTCCCAAATTGCTTCTTTTTCAAAGTGGTGTGACCACTGAACTTTAACCATGGGAATATGGTTGTTTCTTAACCTTCTAGTATCCTTGGCTAAGATAGCTATTTTCTCTTCATATGTCAAGTTAGGTTCCAACTGTATGTCTTCCACTACAATAGCGTGCTTTGTGTCCAATAGACACTTCTTAAGCATACTAATGTGAAAAACATTATGAACACTTGACGTGCTTGGCGGTAGAGCTAACCTGTATGCTACCTTGCCAACTCTGTCCAATATCTCATAAGGACCAACGTATCTTGGAGCTAACTCTGCCAAATCTGACAATGCCTTTGGTTGGTGCAACTTTCAGCCAAACATTGTCACCAACCTCAAATTCCAATTCTCTCATTCTTTTTTTGGTTCAAATAGGTTGTGGTCCTTTAGGCACATAGATTCGGTCCTTGAAGTACAGTAATCCTTGCTTGTAGGCAAGGGATTCATACAAGCAACCTTTTTCCTCTCCTGAAATCCTTTCACATTTCTCAGTCCACCCAAATCTTTGACCCTTCTTTGTCAGATGAATAAGAACTTAGGTAATCATGGAAAAGCTTGATACAAATCTCCTGTAGTATCCAACTAATCCTAGGAAACTTCTGATTTCCTTCACCGTCTTTGGTCTTTCCCACTCTTGCACTGCCTTGACCTTTTCAGGTTCTGCCTTTAAGCCTTGTGCATCTATGATGTGTCCTAGGAAAGACACTTCCCTTATCCAGAATTCACACTTGGATAACTTGGCATAAAGCTGATGCTGCAATAGAGTCTTTAAGACAATCTTCAGATGATGTTCATGTTCATTTTCATCCTTGGAATACACTAGGATGTCATCAATGAACACAACCACAAATTTGTCCAGATGAGGTCTGAACACCCTATTCATCAGGTCCATGAAAGCAGCTAGGGCATTAGTCAAACCAAACGGCATGACTGTGTACTCATAATGCCCATATCTGGTCCTAAATGCAGTCTTAGGAATGTCCTCTTCCTTTACTCTCAACTGGAAGTATCCAAATCTCAAATCTATCTTGGAGAAGATCTTAGCTCCCTTGAGTTGATCAAACAGATCCTCAATCCTAGGGAGTGGATACTTGTTCTTGATAGTCACTGCATTAAGCTTCCTGTAGTCAATGCATAGTCTCAAAGATCCATCATTCTTTTTCACAAAGAGAACAGGAGCTCCCCATGGTGAAACACTTGGCCTTATGAACCCTTTTTCAAGAAGTTCATCAAGTTGTTTCTTGAGCTCATTCATCTCTGTGATTGGCATTCTGTAAGGAGGTATGGATATTGGACTAGCTTCTTGTTGCAGCTTGATTTCAAATTCAATCTCCCTTTGTGGAGGAATACCTGGTAGGTCTTTAGGAAAGACTTGTGGAAAGTCTCTCACTATAGGTATTCTGTCCACTTCCTTATCACAGTGCAATTCATTCAATGCATAACAGTAATCATGCTCAGAAATCACAGGTATCTCATCTAATACCTCTAGCTCCATGCCATGCATTTCATACACTAATTCCTTAGAATTCACTAATGCATGCACTTCACCATCAGGCAATGTGATTTCCCTCTTAGCACAATCAATTCTTATGTTATGCATAGCAAGCCAATTCATACCCAGCACTAAATCATACTTAGGAATGTCCAACACTAGCAGATTAGTCATAACCTTAGTCTTTCCTACTACTAGCTCACAATCCTTAGCTAGGTCATTAGTGAAAAGACATTGACTACCTGCTGCTTTCACTAAGGATATCCTAGGCATGATTTCAGTAGGCAATTTCATGGCATCAACAAATTTCCTAGGCACTATAGACACAGATGCACCAGTATCAAATAGAACACTAACAGTCATACCATTAAGGTAAATGTTACCTCTTAGTGCTCCTCCCTGCTCTGATGTCTCTGGCCTCTCCACTTGGAAGACTCTGCCAGCTCTCTGCACTGGAGGTCGATGTACTGGAGGAACTGGCCTCTACTATCCCTCCCTAGGTGCGCCCCCTCTAGGACCTGCCCCAATTGGCCTTACTGGGTCTTGGTCTTCTGGCCTCCTTTGAACCTGTGGGTAGTCTTTGATCCAATGATCCATGAATCCACATCTTACACACACTTAGGTGTCAAAATAGCAAGGTTTCTTTCCATGAAACTTCTTGCATTTAGGGCACCTTAGGCCAGGGAACTTCCCCTTAACCTTGCCCTCACCACCATGATGAGAATTATTGGCAATTCCTTTGCCATGTGGTGGCTTCTTCTGCTTGCCTCCTACCTGACTACTTTCCGCTGGTCCACTGGGAAAGTACTTAGTCTCATACTCGTCTTGCTCTGCTAATAGAGCTTTCTGCACTGCTTCATAGTATGTAACTGCTCCAAAAGGTCTAACAGCCTTTCTAATGTCTAACTTTAGGCCTCTGACAAATCTTTTGGCCTTCAATTCCTCCAGTCCATGATACTGAGGAGCATACCTCACCAACTGATTGAATTTGTGCTCATACTCTAGGACACTGAGGTTGTCCTGCCTTAGAGCATCAAATTCAGCTTGCTTCATATCCTTGATGGCATCACTGATGTACTGTTCCTGGAACAGCTGTGTGAACTCTGGCCAGCTCATCTCAATATCTCTTCCTGGCCTTCTGCCCTTCTGGAAAGCATACCTGTCTCTGGTGTTTCTCCACCACATCTCTGCACTGCCTACCAAGTTGTAAGTAGCCAGTGACACCTTCTTGGTGGAGCTGAGTGGCATCCTCTCAAACATCTTTTCAATGAAGATTAACCACTCCTCAGCTCTCTCTGGCCCAGCTCTTCCATCAAACTATGGAGGTCTTAGGCCTTGGAACCTCTCCAACAGTCTGACCTCATCTAGGCCTTCTAGATCCTCTGATCTATGTCTCCTGGATCTGTGAGAGCCCTCTGTATGGTGATTGCTCTCTATGAGCTCTCTGCCGTCTGCTGGATCTTCTCTCATGGCCTTCCTCAATCTCATTCCTAGTGGAGGAATGGTCATAGACTGAGGGATTGGTCCTGGACACCTAACCAATCTCAGATCTTACTCTTCTGCCTCTTGGATTTCTCATATCCTCATCTTCCACCTCAATGCTCTCATCATTTATGCCTTATAAGCTTCCAGAAGGAACATATTCAGATGTGTTCCTAGTATCCTCTTCTGGTTGTTGCTGTGCATCTTGAACTGGTTCTGCCGAAGCTACTTGGACTCCTTGCTGTTGTGCTTGAATCAACGTCATTAAGTTCTCAATCATTAGAGCTAAGTTTCTCTGAAGCTCTAACCAAACCTGAGGCACTTCAGGGTTTGGTACCCCCTGTTGCCCTTGATTCCCTCAATTATGTCTATTTCCTCATTGCCCAGAATCAGTAGGAGGCCTTCGGGGTAGTTCCCCTCTCCCTGTGGCAACCATTTTTACTTCCCTTCATTCATGATCCATCATAGAGCACATATAAAGATCATAGGTATTTCAATGGCACTTGACACTAGCAGCTGACCAAACTGAGTTCATATATGTAGATGCATGCAATGCAACTATATGCAATGTACATGTACAAACCATGCTCTGATACCAACTTCTAATTCCCACTCCAGGGTAGTCCAGTTATGGTGCCAAAACTGTGCATTTAAACTCCCAGGTTTGGTGTGTCTTGTAGGTCATCAGAACAACACTCCTAGTGTACATACTCAAGTGACCCTCTTGATCACTATGTAAATACATGCATATTGGTCAAGCCATAACTCACATATTTCCATTTATGCACACTATGGCAGCTAAGAAGGAAAAAACACTAGCATAAGTCTTAGTTTCGGCTTCCACACATTAGGCAATCTTCTTAAGTTCTAGTGACCAGCTACTGCACCTGTAACTTCCACTAATAAACTGTATTATTCTAACCACATACCCCCATGTTTTCTTTGCTCCATTATCAAGTAGAAACTTAGATCAAACCAAGAAATTTTTTGTTACATCAATAGCCCACCTATGGACAAAGTTATGGATTTTTGAAGTTGGTTACAAATTTCTGACCAAATGAACAGTAACTCAGCCAACTTTCCAACGTCATATCATTGGCTAAAGGGCTCTAAATTCAGAAATTCCAAAGCCCAGTTAACCCTCTAGATGTCCTCTAGTGTGGTCAAAATTTCATACCAAGATTCATTCTACACAAGGAGATATTCAACTTTAGGTCCAGAGTCAAAATTCTGGCAACTTTTGGACCATTTTGCCCATACAATTTTTCCAAACCATACAAACACTTCATTCACAAGGCTAAAGCCCTCCAAGGCTATCCCATATATGTCCATTACACATAGGAATTACATTCCATTTATTTCAACAACTTTATGTAGCCAAAACAGAATTTACAAGTAAGCAGCCCATCATTCACACTTAGGCAGCTTTGCACCACATCACTTACATAGCCAAAACATTACTCAAATGTTCACATACTTGTCTCATTTTACATACAATACATGTACATGCATACATGCACTAAAATATGGTCTTAACTCAGCTAAATACGCACCCTAGGTTACAGGAGGTCCTGAGACACAATGGACTCCAAAAACAGGATGCTGGACAGCTGCTGCACAACACAATAAGTACCACCATTAAAAATACCAAATGTGCTCCTAAAATCACCAAAATTTCCAGATCATAACTAGACATATGGAAGTTCATGTACCTGAAATTTAATATTAAAACGCAAACTACAAATGTCAATTTGAATGTGATCTTTCTGCTGGACCTGAAATGACAGAATTGAGGGGAGTAAGTTTCATTGAGAAACTTAGTAAGGGTAACACTTGGTTTCTTAAGGTAATGTGATCCTCATTAAAACCTGCATCCAAAGACACTAAAACACAAAAACCACAATGCATATATACAAGATATAGCAACCAAATGCAGCAGCCAAACACAAACAACAAACACATGAAATGTGGCAGCAACATATACCATAGGTTAGTCCATAAAACACATAATAAACATAACCAAATCACTATGGCAGCCCTCCTCAAGCTAATGCTTGGTCTTAGGAGGATTTTAACACTAGTTAGTACTAACTTTGGGCTCTAGAAACCCTCAATTTACTGCCATCATTGTGCACTTCACACTAGGTCACAAAACCTTCAATAAGTGCACGCTCCTCACTAAGCTTGGTTCATCAAGCTCATGGCTTTCTTCCAAGCTTAGCCCTAGCTCCATGTGATGGGTTTCGGGAGACAAATAGTGCAGTGAAATTTAACCGAAACCCTACAGGATCCATGTGAAATGGGGTAAACCGGGTGTTCAAAAATTTTCATACCTAATTTTCGGTTGAGATCTTTCACTCAACTGTAGAGTCGAATCACAAAACTTGAATAGTTGATGTGTTCAAGCTCTTTATGGTATCCACACAAGCCTCTCGGGATCACCATGCTTCCACCACATCCCGGTAGATGCGTTTCTCTTGCGGTCGCAGTGCTAGCTTGCGTCCTCCAAGGAATTGCAAGAGAAGAGTGTGGCTGTGCTTTTGGGAGGCTAGGGCAAGGAGACCTGCGAATTTCTCAGTAGAAGTTGTATTTATAGTGAGACTCAACTTCCAGGCCTAATGGGATTCAAAGCCCTAATCCATTTAGGATTTAATTTCGGGCTTAATAGTGGCTCCACTATTGGGCCCATTATTAATACGAAATTAAAGTGAAACCATAACCCAAATTGTTAGCCCATGCACTCTAATGATCCAAATAGCTCTATGTGTGTGACCCAATACGCTCTTATCACGTTGGCAATGATCATAAATCACATTTATGATCATAAGCAATGAGCGGTGTCTAGCAACACATCATTGCTACCCAAGTGACAAGATTGTCGGTGATTCGACTAAACCTTTATGATCATCACCGATATATGCCATTGTCCCTTTGTCCAAGATATCAAGACTAAGCATGAGACATGGAATGTGTCACTCTCGTATAGCCCAATCTTTGGTTTCTTGATTACCGAGTAGACCAACTTAAACTGATGACATTGATATCATATATCAACTCATCCGAGCATGGCCATGCATTTTTCTAAGTCTTACTCTATCAAGGGGCCCGAAGATATCACTCCCGTTACATAGGAGGGACAAATCCCATCTTGATCATACAAATCCCTCCGCATGATATGTGACATACCCAATGACCTCCTTCAAGTTCACTCAGTTACGAGCAACAAAGGAAAGTATCAAAGTATGTGACTCACATGTAGGGAACCTTGATGATCTTAGGTCGAAGGACTACATATACCATGATCACTATGAGAATCACTTATGACACTCATATAACGATCCATGTAGTGTTCTCATGGTGGGTCGGTCCAGTACACAAGTTCTCCAACTTGTACCCATATGTAGACTACATATCTCATATTAGTCTCCACATATGCTAGTCGTTATGTATTATTGCAACCCGCTCCACAATAATACTAGACCAGGGACGTTTAAGAATATCATTATTCTAGGGTTACAATTATGTTTGTTACGTTACGCAGAAACAAAACAACAAACCATAATTGCTGGATTAATGCCTTAATAAAATATCATGACTCAATGTGCAAAAATACAATCATCTCATGATTGGCTTTTGGGCACAACACTAACAATCTCCCACTTGCACTAAAAGCCAATCATCCATGTATCTAATACCGATGGACCTAGAATGGCTATCATGCTTTTGCTGCGTAAGGGGCTTTGTCAGTGGATCAGCAATGTTGCTATCTGTCGAAGTCCTGCATATCCTTACATCACCCCTCTCGATGATCTCCCTGATGAGATGATAGCGTCGGAGTATGTGTTTGGATCGCTGGTGAGATCGAGGTTCCTTAGCCTGTGCGATTGCTCCATTGTTGTCACAATAGAGCTCTATCGGGTCGGCAATGCTTGGAACCACTCCAAGTTCAGTGATGAACTTCTTGATCCAAACTGCCTCCTTCACAGCATCAGAGGCGGCAATGTACTCAGATTCTATTGTAGAGTCAGCTACTGTCTCTTGCTTTGAACTCTTCCAGCTCACAGCACCACCACCAATACAAAACACATAACCAGATTGCGATCTAAAATCATCCTTATCGGATTGGAAGCTTGCATCGGTGTAACCCCTTACAATGAGCTCATCTTCACCTCCAAAGACCAAGAATGCATCCTTAGTCCTTCGTAAGTACTTAAGGATGTTCTTAACAGCTGTCCAATGACTCTCACCGGGGTTCGATTGGTACCTACTTGTCATGCTCAAAGCATATGAGACATCGGGACGAGTACATATCATGGCATACATGATAGATCCAATTGCTGAGGCATATGGAATCTTACTCATGCGCTCTCTCTCCTCAGGTGTACTCGGACACTGAGATCTAGAAAGAGTGATACCATGTGACATGGGCAAGAATCCTTTCTTGGAATCTTGCATGCTAAACCTCTTTAGCACCTTGTCAATATATGTACTTTGACTTTGGCCAAGAAGCTTTCTAGATCTATCTCTATAGATCCTGATGCCTAACACATAGGCTGCTTCACCCAAGTCCTTCATAGAGAAACATTTCCTTAGCCAAGTCTTCACAGACTGTAGCATAGGAATGTCATTCCCGATGAGTAGTATGTCATCTACATACAACACCAAGAAGACAATAGCGCTCCCAATAACCTTCTTGTAGACACAAGGTTCATCTTCATTTTTGATAAAACCAAACTCTTTGATTGCATCATCAAAATGAAGATTCCAACTTCGAGAAGCTTGCTTCAGTCCATAAATGGACCTTTGCAACTTGCACACTTTATTGGCATTCTCAGGAGTGACAAAACCCTCAGGTTGTGTCATGTACACATCCTCAAGTAGCTTTCCATTTAGGAATGCAGTTTTGACATCCATTTGCCATATCTCATAATCATAGTGTGCAGCAATAGCAAACAAAATTTGGATGGATTTAAGCATAGCAACTGGTGAAAAAGTTTCATCATAGTCAATACCATGAATTTGCTTGAAACCTTTTGCAACCAATCGTTCCTTAACGGTAATCACATTACCATCCATGTCAGTTTTCTTCTTGAAAACCCATTTGCACCCTATTGGTTTTACCCCTTCAGGTGGGTCAACCAAAGTCCATACTTGGTTTTCATACAGGGATTCCATCTCGGATTTCATGGCCACTAGCCACTTCTCAGAGTCAGGCCCTGACATAGCTTGTTGGTAGGTTGTGGGCTCATCCTGATCCATGAGCATCACATCACTGGTGTTAGTCACAAGAAATCCATATCTCTTGGGCTCATGCCGAATCCTACTAGACCTACGCGGGCTCTGTGCTACAGGAATAGACTCTTGAACAACATCTTGCGGTGTCTGTTCAGGTTCCATTTCAGGTTCGATGTCTCCTTGTTGTTCTTGAATTTCTTCAAGTTCTACTTTCCTCCCACTAGTTCCTTTAGAGGTAAACTCTTTCTCCAAAAAGACACCAGTTCGAGCAACAAACACTTTTTGCTCAGAAGGATTGTAGAAATAGTAACCCTTTGTTTCTTTGGGATACCCAACAAAAAGGCATTTTTGAGATTTGGGCCCTAGTTTGTCAGAGGATTGACGTTTCACATAAGCGTCACAGCCCCAAATCTTCATAAAAGACAAATTGGGACGCCTCCCACTCCATATCTCATATGGTGTCTTTTGAACCGATTTAGATGGAACTCGGTTTAGTGTAAAAGCGGCTGTCTCTAGAGCATGTCCCCAAAAGGAGTTTGGAAGGTCAGCTTGACTCATCATAGAGCGAACCATGTCTAACAGAGTTTGATTTCTCCTTTCAGATACACCATTCCATTGAGGTGTACCTGGTGGAGTGAGTTGTGATACTATACCACACTCCTTCAGATAGTCAAGGAATTCTCGATCCAAGTACTCTCCACCTCGATCTGATCGAAGCACTTTGATACTTTTCCCGAGTTGATTCTCTACTTCATTCTTGAATTCTTTGAACTTTTCAAAGGATTCTGACTTGTGTCTCATGAGATACACATAGCCATATCTGCTGAAGTCATCAGTGAAAGTAATGAAGTATTGGAAACCTCCTCTAGCTTGTGTAGACATAGGGCCACATACATCACTATGTATGAGTCCTAGTAAGTCATTAGCCCTTTCACTTTGCCCTGTGAATGGGGCTTTGGTCATCTTGCCCAACAAACATGACTCACATGTCTCATATGATTCAAAATCAAATGAGTCCAAGAGTCCATCCTTATGGAGCTTGGATATGCGGGTCTCATTTATATGGCCCAAGCGACAGTGCCAGAGATAGGTCGGGTTTGAATCATTTAATCTGACCTTCTTGGTATTCACATTATAGATTGGATCTTCGAGGTCTAGAACATACAACCCATTGCTAAGTTGAGCACTACCATAAAAGATTTCATTCAAATAAATAGAACAACATTTGTCCTTTATTATAAATGAAAAACCTTTCTTGTCCAAACAAGAAACAGAAATCAAATTTCTACTAATAGTAGGCACAAAGTAGCAGTTGTCTAATTCTAAAACTAATCCACTAGGTAAAGTGAGAACATAAGTCCCTACGGCTAAGGCAGCAACCCTTGCTCCATTTCCAACACGTAGGTCCACTTCACCTCGGGCCAATCTTCTACTTCTACTTAGATCCTGCACATTTGCACAAATGTGAGATCCACATCCAGTATCCAATACCCAAGATGAGGAAGTAGAAAAGTTAGCCTCTATAACAAAAATACCTGAAGTGGAAGTCTTACTTCCCTTTTCCTTAGCAAGTTCTTCAAGATAGAGCTTGCAATTGCGCTTCCAGTGTCCAGGTTGCTTACAATGGAAGCACTCCCCTTCCTTTGCCACACCACCCTTTGGTTTCAGTGCAGCTGAAGAAGAATTAGCATTGGACTTTCCATTAGCTTTATCCTTCTTCTTGTTGGCTTTTCCCTTTCCCTTGCCCTTTTGAACCATAAAAATGGGCTTAGCCTTCTTAAGGTTTTGCTCAGCAGTTCTCAACATGTTGAGCAATTCAGGGAGGGACTTGTCAAGGTCATTCATGTTATAGTTCATGACGAACTGACTGTAGCTTTCAGGCAACGATTGCAAGACTACATCGATAGCCAACTCTTTCTGAAGAGCAAATCCCAAATTCTCAAGATTCTCAATGTACCCAATCATCTTGAGCACATGAGGACCCACGGGACTTCCCTCAGACATCTTGCACTGAAACAATGCCTTAGAGGTCTCAAACCTCTCATGCCTAGCTTGCTCTTGGAAAAGCATTTTGAGATGTTCGATCATATCGAACGCCCCCATGTTCTCATGTTGCTTCTGAAGCTCAGATTCCATGGTAATAAGCATGAGGCATGCAACATCCAAAGCATCATCAGAATGCCTCTTGTGAGCATCCCTTTCAGCTCTTGGAGCAGTGGCAGCAGGCTCATTCAGAATGGGCTGCTCTAGGACATAAGCCTTTCTCTCTTGCTTGAGGACTATCCTCAAGTTTCGGTACCATTTGAGAAAGTTGGTCCCATTCAGTTTTTCCTTCTCAAGGATCGATCGCAACGAAAGTGTCGATGTGTTTTGTGCCATGGTTATCTACAACAGTAAATATGCAGTGTAAGAGTCATGTATTTTAATTCATTTAATAAGGACTTTTATTAAACGATACTCCCACTATTTTCCTCAAAATAATAACCCTCGATATTATTTCGGAACACCTCGGCGCTAAGGTATTCTAGTGGGCCAAGATCCATATTTGACCACAACCTGAGTCAGCTTTGGCTTTTCTCTCAAGTTACAGCTATTTAGGTAGGCAACTCCTTGCCAATTGCATCTTATGCAACTCTTGGATAGTTGGGTGAACAACACTTGTCCAAGCTCATCTCATGAGCTTAAGCCCAACTCTATGCCTCTAAGTCCCTAATCCTATTAGGATGACTTAGTTAAGTCAGACCCAAAGTTAGCAATTTGGATATCACTATTATCCCATCGCGCCTTACCAAGATGAACATAGGTGCTTTGCTTTGGCAAACCCACCTAATGTTGATCAAAGTCTTGACGAGTGCCAACATTTGGAAGGCATCACATTTAATGACTTAATATTTGTTTGAGGGATTTTTTTCATTTTGATCTCACCAATTTGTTATCTCCGGTTGTCTTATACATGCATCACATACAAATATAAAACATGCATCTCATGCTTACAAGAAAGTAAACGTGACATGGTTATAGCCCAAACTATGCGATATTCTCAAGCCAATGAGAATATCATAAAAGCCTAAGAAAAGAAAAGAGTCTTCACAAGCTCCTTTTCTTCCTTTCTTGGCTGCCCTTTTGTTGTCACCTCCTTGGACATACCACCTTGGATGATCCTTGGACATACCACCTTGGATGATCCCATAATGTACCATTACATTAATAATAGAAACCTCGAGTTACATTCGAGGGGAGTAAGGTGAGAAGAGAATGTACAATGAGAGTGATAAGAAAAGGCACGACTCGTAGGCCGTATTTACAAGTACAACCAATCAAGGGCTATAACCATGCACCATGCTTCAAACACCAATCAGCATATCATGTCAAATCTCATTCAACAAAGATGCATGCCAATTTTCGCGTGTTGATTAACCAGTTTTTATTTATATGGTGCTTCATATATGGCGGTCCCGCTGACCGGTTAGCGGACAGGGTCAAGGGGAGCCGCCCTTGCGGGGGGTTACGATGGGGGCAGCGCCCCCCCCCCACGGTGCAAAAAAGTTAAACCGGACGGGGTCAAGGGGAGCCGCCCTCACGGGGGGCGTCGGGGGCAACGCAGCCCGACACAAAAAATTGTCTTACAATTCCTTAGCCTGAAATCTTCTATTTCAAGCAAGTAGGCACCCGCGACTCCTCCATTCGTGGCACAAAAAATACCTTACTTTCGGTGCATGAACAGGCCGAATCCAAACCAAGCTAGGGCTTCTGTAACTATTGCAAGAATCCTAATCCATATAGGTATCTCATCGCCATCAATTTCGGGTTAATCTCATTAACCAATTAGTGTCATTTTTTCATCTATGTCATATGTTCATTACGAGTTCCGGTTTGATGCATCATGAATCAATCAAATTAATCTCGGACAAAAGCAACCGAACACATAACATCATGCGATTCAACATTCAATCCCGATTTAGGGTTTCACCAATAGCTCTGATACCACTGTTGGGTTTTAGGAGCAAAACAGCACAGTGAAATTTAACTGAAACCCTCCAGGATCCAAGTGAAACGGGGTAAACTGGGTGTTCAAAAATTTTCATACCTAATTTTCGGTTGAGATCTCCCACTCAACTGCAGAGTCGAATCACTAAACCTGAACAGTTGACATGTTCAGGCTCTCTTTGGTATCCACACGAGCCCCTCGGGATCACCATGCTTCCACCACGTCCCAGCAGATGCGTTTCTCTTGCGCTCGCAGTGCTAGCTTGTGTCTTCCAAGGAATTGCAAGAGAAGAGTGCGGCTGTCCTTTTGGGAGGCTAAGGCAAGGAGACCTGTGAATTTCTCAGTAGAAGTTGTATATATAGTGAGACTCAACTTCTAGGCCTAATGGGTTTCAAAGCCCTAATCCAATTAGGATTTAATTTCAGGCTTAATAATGGCTCAACTATTGGGCCCATTACTAATACGAAATTATTGTGGAACCAAAACCCAAATTATAAGCCCATGCACTCTAATGATCCAAATAGCTCTATGTGTGTGACCCAATAGGCTCTTACCACGTTGGCAATGATCGTAAATCACATTTATGATCATAAGCAATGAGCGGTGTCTAGCAACACATCATTACTACCCAAGTGACAAGATTGTCGATAATTCGACTAAACCTTTTTTATCGTCATCGATAAATGCCATTGTCCCTTTGTCCAAGATATCAAGACTAAGCACGAGAAGTGGAATGTGTCACTCTCGTATAGCCCAATCTTTGGTTTCTTAATTACCGAGTAGACCAACTTAAGCTGATGACATTGATATCGTATATCAACTCATCTGAGCATGGCCATGCATTTTTCTAAGTCTTACTCTATCGTGGGGCCCGAAGATATCACTCCCGTTACATAGGAGGGACAAATCCCATCTTGATGATGCAAATCCACCCGCATGATATGTGGCATACCCAATGACCTCCTTCAAGTTCACTCAGTTACGAGCAACAAATGAAAGTATCAAAGTATGTGACTCACATGTAGGGAACCTTGATGATCTTAGGTCGAAGGACTAGATATACCAAGATCACTATGAGAATCACTTATGACACTCATATAATGATCCATGTAGTGTTCTCATGGTGGGTCGGTCCAGTACACAAGTTCTCCAACTTGTACCCATATGTAGACTACATATCTCATATTAGTCTCCACATATGCTAGTCATTATGTATTATTGCAACCCGCTCCACAATAATACTAGACCAGGGACATTTAAGAATATCATTGTTCTAGGGTTACAATTATGTTTATTACATTTTGCAGAAACAAAACAATGAACATAATTGCTGGATTAATGCCTTAATAAAATATCATGACTCAATATGCAAAAAGACAATCATCTCATGATTGGCTTTTTGGGCACAACACTAACATGAAGTACCTGACGATCACCTTCGGGATAAATGAGGGGGACGCAGAAATATTTATTGATCAAACAGAGGTACAGAAGCTCTTCGTAAGGGTAAGGCAAAGCCCGATGAAAGTGCACATGCATACCGGCCGAAGAGGTGACAGAGGGAGAGAGAAGCGACTCAGAGAAAATGAAAATTGAGAATGTAGAGCTTGTCTCAGGCTGAAGTACCCGTGTAGGGAAACAGCTGGCCGAAGGTGACAAGCAAAAGCTTGTATCTATCTTTCTAATGAACAAAGATCTATTTGCCTACTCACCGAAGGACATGCCTAGGGTAAACCCTCGCATAATTCAACATAGTCTTAAGATACACCCCGACATGAAGATTTTCGCCAAAAAAAGGGAAGCCTTTCGGCGCACAAAAACATCTTCATCAAATCTGAAGTCCAACGGTTGATGGAGGCAAATGTAATAAGGGAAGTCAAATATCCCGAATGGCTTAGTAACGTGGTTATTGCCATAAAAGAAGGGAGTGACAAACTCTAAATGTGTTTTGACTTCTGAAACATAAATGATGCTTGTGTTAGTGTAGTGCCCAAAAGCCAATCATGAGATGATTGTATTTTTTCCACATTGAGTCATGATCTTTTATTAAGGCATTAATCCAGCAATTATGTTTGTTGTTCTATTTCTGCATAACGTAATAAACATAATTGTAACCCTAGAATAATGATATTCTTAAATGTCCCTAGTCTAGTATTATTGTGGAGCGGGTTGCAATAATACATAATGACTAGCATATGTGGAGACTAATATGAGATATGTAGTCTGTGTTGGGTTTCGGGAGCCAAACAGCACAGAGGAATTTAACCGAAACCCTCTAGGATCCAAGTGAAACAGCGTAAACCGGGTGTTTGAAAATTTCGTACCTAATTTTCGGTTAAGATCTCTCACTCAACTGTAGAGTCGAATCACAAAACCTGAACAGTTGACGTGTTCAGGCTCTCTATGGTATCCACACGAGCCTCTCGGGATCACCATGCTTCCACCACGTCCCAGCAGATGCGTTTCTCTTGCGCTCACAGTGCTAGCTTGCGTCCTCCAAGGAATTGCAAGAGAAGAGGCCGGTTGTCCTTCTGGGAGGCTAGGGCAAAGAGACCTACGAATTTCTCACTTAAAAGTTGTATTTATAGTGAGACTCAACTTCCAGGCCTAATGGGTTTCAAAACCCTAATCCAATTAGGATTTAATTTCAGGCTTAATAATGGCTCAACTCCTTGGCCCATTATTAATACGAAATTAAAGTGAAACCATAACCCAAATAATTAGCCCATGCACTCTAATGATCCAAATAGCTCTATGTGTGCGACCCAATAGGCTCTTGCCATGTTGGCAATGATCATAAATCACATTTATGATCATAAGCAATGAGCAGTGTCTAGCAACACATCATTGCTACCCAAGTGACAAGATTGTTGGTGAATCTACTAAACCTTTATGATCATCACCAATATATGCCATTGTCCCTTTGTCCAAGATATTAAGAAGAAGACGAAGCACGAGGACATGGACATGTGTCACTCTCGTATAGCCCAATCTTTGGTTTCTTGATTACTGAGTAGACCAACTTAAACTGATGGACTTTGATATCGTATATCAACTCATCCGAGCATGGCCATGCATTTTCTAAGTCTCACTCTATCAAGGGGCCCGAAGATATCACTCCCGTTACATAGGAAGGACAAATCCCATCTTGATCATACAAATCCCTTCGCATGATATGTGACATACCCAATGACCTCCTTCAAGTTCACTCAGTTACGAAGCTCAACAAAGGAAAGTATCAAAGTATGTGACTCACATGTAGGGAACCTTGATGATCTTAGGTCGAAGGGCTACATATATCATGATCACTATGAGAATCACTTATGACACTCATATAACGATCCATGTAGTGTTCTCATGGTGGGTCGGTCCAGTACACAAGTTCTCCAACTTGTACCCATATGTAGACTACATATCTCATATTAGTCTCCACATATGCTAGTCATTAAGTATTATTGCAACCCGCTCCACAATAATACTAGACTAGGGATGTTTAAGAATATCATTATTCTAGGGCTACAATTATGTTTATTACGTTACGCAGAAACAAAACAACAAACAAAATTGTTGGATTAATGCCTAAATAAAATATCATGACTCAATGCATATGGGTACAAGTTCGAGAACTTGTGTACTGGACCGACCCACCATGAGAACCCTACATGGTTCGTTATTTGAGTGTCATAGTGATTCTCATAGTGATCATGGTATATGTAGTCCTTCGACCTAAAATCATCAAATTTTCCTACATGTGAGTCACATACTTTGATACTTTCCTTTGTTGCTCGTAACTGAGTGAACTTGAAGGAGGTCATTGGGTATACCACATATCATGCGGAGGGATGTGTATGATCAAGATGGGATTTGTCCCTCCTATGTAACAGGAGTGATATCTTCGGCCCCCTTGATAGAGTAAGACTTAGAAAATGCATGGCCATGCTCCGATGAGTTGATATACGATATCAATGTCATCAGTTTAAGTTGGTCTACTCGGTAATCAAGAAACCAAAGATTGGGCTATACGAGAGTGACACATTCCATTTCTCGTGCTTAGTCTTGATATCTTGGACAAAGGAACAATGGCATATATCGATGATGATCATAAAGGTTTAGTCGAATCATCGACAATCTTGTCACTTGGGTAGCAATGATGTGTTGCTAGACACAGCTTATTGCTTATGATCATAAATGTGATTTATGATCATTGCCAACGTGGTAAAAGCCTATTGGGTCACACACATAGAGCTATTTGGATCATTAGAGTGCATGGGCTAATAATTTGGGTTTTGGTTTCACAATAATTTTGTATTAATAATGGGCCCAATAGTTGAGCCATTATTAAGCTCGAAATTAAAGTGAAGTTGGATTAGGGCATTGAAACCCGTTAGGCCTTGAAGTTGAGTCTCACTATAAATACAATTTCTAGTGAGAAATTCGCAGGTCTCCTTTCCCTAGCATCCCAGAAGGACAGCCGTACTCTTCTTTTGCAACTTGGAGGACACAAGCTAGCACTGCGAGCACAAGAGAA
Source organism: Aquilaria sinensis (assembly GCA_005392925.1). NCBI lineage: Eukaryota > Viridiplantae > Streptophyta > Magnoliopsida > Malvales > Thymelaeaceae > Aquilaria > Aquilaria sinensis. The sequence goes on from SMDT01000433.1 coordinate 141,001, forward strand.
ACGCATCTGCCGGGACGCGGTGGAAGCGTGGTGATCCCAAGAGGCTCGTGTGGATACCATAGAGAGCTTGAACACATCAACTGTTCAAGTTTTGTGATTTGACTCTACAGTTGAGTGAGAGATCTCAAGCGAAAATTAGGTATGAAAATTTTTGAACACCCGGTTTACCCCGTTTCACTTAGATCCTAGAGAATTTCGGTTAAATTCTGGTGCGCTACTTGGCTCCAGAAACCCAACAGGTTTCCCCAAGGATTCATATCCTCTGCCCCTAATAGACCAATTGGTGGACTCAACCGCCGAGTATGGCGTCCTTAGCTTCCTCGATACCTTCAAACGGGTATCATCAAATTAGGATGGACCCCAAAGATGAGGAAAAAACCATTTTCATCACTGAAGTTGGTACATACTGCTGTATTAGAATGCCCTTCGGGCTAACGCAGGGGCCACGTACCAGAGGTTGATGAATAGGGTCTTTAGCTCCCAAATTAGGAGAAACATGGAAGTCTATGTCAATCATATGATAGTTAAGAGCAAATTGCCGAGTAGTCATATCATAGACTTAGAGAAAACATTCCACCAACTGAGGACATTCAGAATTCATCTCAACCCCGTAAAATGCATGTTCAGCGTAAATGTGGGTAAGTTCCTTGGATTCATGGTGTCGGAAAGAGGTATTGATGCGAATTCAGAAAAGATTAAGGCCCTGCTGGGATTCCAAACTCCCACAACAACTAAGGATGTGCAAAGACTTATGGGGAGAATCACATCCTCAGCAGATTCATCTCCAGATATGGGGATCACTATCGACCGTTCTTTAAAGTTCTCACTAAAGCAGCAAAAAATGGAGGTAACCTCGGCACCGAGGTGTACCATTCGAACAAAGACTGCCAAAAGGCCTGGAAAGAGCTTGAACTCTACCTAACCCATTTGCCGACACTCCGGCAACCACAGGAAGGAGAACCGCTCATGCTCTACCTCACCGTCACCGAAAAGACGGTGAGCTCGGTCCTTGTAAAGGAAGACCGGGCAAAGCAGTGGCTAGTATATTATCTAAGCAAGTCATTGCATGGCGCCGAAGTCAGGTACCCCTTGCTACAAAAGGCCATTTATGCCCTGATACTTGCAAGTAGAAGGTTACGACCCTATTTCCAAGGACACCCAATGTTGTGCGAAGTAACCTACCTCTTTAGTGTTGGGTTTCGGGAGCCAAACAGCGCAGCGGAATTTAACCGAAACCCTCCCATGATATCACCTATGAGCCGAGGAAGGCAATAAAAGCACAGGCATTGGCAGATTTCATTGTCGAAGTACCCGTTGCCGAAGATAGTCCACCTAACCTCGGAAAAGGATGAAACTGAGTGGAATCTGTTTGTTGACGACGCCTCTGGCTTCGAACATCAAGAAGCTAGAGTAATTCTTGGTGGTCTCGAAGGTATAGAAGCCATGAAGGCCATCAAATTCTAGTTTAATGTCACCATCAATATGGCAGAATATGAAGCCATTATAACAGGTTTGCGAATTGCTAGAAGTGTTGGTGTGAAAAACCTAAAGGCCCACAGCGATTCTCAGCTTGTGGTACGACAAATGGCAGGGGACTACGGCACGAAAGACCCAACCTTGGCAAAGTATCACTACCTCATGTCAAAGCTCATCCAGGAGTTTGACGCGGTACACATCGAGAACATACCTCATCGAGACAATGCTGAAGCAGATACTTTGGCTAAGTCAAAAAAGTCCACCGAAGTGCTAAGCTAACCAAGCATAGCAACAATGAGCATAGCAAATTTAGAAAGAGGATTGAAAGATCCCATAAAAAAGTACCTCACGACTTCGGAGTTTCCCGAAGACCCTCACGAAGCAACAAAAGTGCGAAGACATTTTAGATGATATTTCCTGATCAGGGAAAAGTTACACAGACAAGGATAGGCGAGTCCACTACAAAGGTGTGTCGGTGAAAAGGATGTCGAGACAGTCCTTAGAGAAATCCTTGAGGGGGCCTATGGTTCCTACATAGGAACTGACGCTCTTGTAGGAGTACTACTTTGCCAAGGATACTTCTAGTCCACCTTAAGGAAGGACACGAGCAATTCGTCTAGAAATGTGACAATTGACAAAAACACGCTAACATCTAACGGCTACCCTTGGAAACGGTAACTCTGGCGAACTACCCTTGTCCCTTCGTAGTATGGTGTATTGACCTCATCGGGCCTCTACCAACTACACCTGGAGGAGTGATGTTCTACGTAGTCCCAGTGGATTACTTCACTAAGTGGATTGAGGCAGAGACTCTGGCAACCATATCGACGAAGGACATATAGAAATTCATCTAGAAGAACAACATTTGCAGATTTGGCATACCGATGGTGATAGTGGTTGATAATGGTTCCTAGTTTATTGATAAGGGGTTCCAAGCATTCACTGCCGACCTCGGCATAAAAATGCACTTCGCCCTAGTAGCTCATCCTCAGAGCAATGGATAGGTAATGGTGTCAAATAGAATCATAAAGGATGGCTTAAAAAAAAGATTGAAGGAAGCAAAACGAAAATGGCCAGGAGAACTTCCTAGTGTGCTATGAAGCTATCGGGCAACCCCCAGAAGGGCCACAAGTGAGACGCCTTTCTCTATCGTATTTGGCACGGAGGCCATTATTCCTATTGAAGTGTGATGGTGTTCGGTATCATCATTGTGCAACATAGTGGATCTAGAGCAGAAACTTTTGGTAATAGGACGTTAGATGGGAGAAGCTCCGATGGCAAAGAATCTGCAAGAATCCAGCAAAACAAAGGGCTAGAAGCTCCCCGGAGTGTTTTTCCGGGGAGGAGTCTCTGACGCCCAAGTCAGTATTTAAAAGTGGGAGTTAAGTAGAAAGCAGGAGTATTCTGATTTGGAGCCCCCCTTTACCTGAGTGTTTCCCGAATATTTATAGGAGGATGAATAGAAGAAGTCCGTTTACCACAGGTCGGCCAGATCGGGACACGTGTTCAGTCGGATATGATCTGTACCTTCAGAGAGAGAGGGAACTTCTTAGGTGACCATAGGCCGCCCGGCCGAAAGCCTAAGTAGTACAAGGGCGGCGTGTCAAAGCGTGTCTAGGGGCGGTGTGTCAGGGGTCATACGAGTACGGTGTGTTAGAGACTCCTTAGCTGTTTGGTCGTACGCCCACGTGGCTTTTTTGGGTGACCGAACTCCCTTAGGGCATAGAGCTTGTTGGGGTGGGTCTTTCTTTACACAAGACACCTTCGACTAGGCCCTTCCGAGGTTAGGCTTGGGTTCCTGTCAATGGTACTTTGTGAACGTCTCCCGAAGGTGGCCCAGGAAGTATCCGAATGAGGCCTTGGGCAAGTGAGGTTGGCGCCAAGTTACCCTCGGGAGGGATGATGACATCTCCTGACCGAAGTTGGTCCCACGAGCTCCCAGAAGGTAACACTTATTCTGCTTGCCCAAGGATGCTTCAGGTCCTCCCCAAGCCGAGGTTTGGTCATTTTTTCTGACCGGAGGTGATGCGTTACCCAAGGATGGCGCTTACGGGCGAGGTCCTTCAGGGGCGGTTGCCTTTCAGCTATCACATGCCCCCCTTAGAAAACCAAGGTTGTCTCTTCGATTTGGGAGAGTCTTAGGTACTCCCTAGAGCTCGAGTGATGTTCCTGGTCCTTTTGCCAAGGTCTTTGTTAGAGGTGGGAGGTCCCACTGACCTTCCTGTCAGTGAATCATTTCATCTTCCCATATAAAGGAACGTGTTATTTTGGGTAATTTTATATAGGTCTGCCAGTTTGTTAGGCGCGTGCCCTCATTTTTTGCATCATCTTACACGTGGCTGCCGATGGATGGCGGATAATTACGTTTGTTACGTTAAGTGCTTCTCTTTGCCTTCGAGGAGCAATAATGGTGACTCTTCGCCTTCGAGGAGCAATAATGACGATGTTTTGCTTACCCCCTTCGGCATATATAAGCACCTCTCGCCTTAGACCTTCACACTCTTCTCTTTTGCTTTCATTTGCTCTAGAGCTCTTTCTCATATTTTTTCTCCTTCCGACTGCGGTTTTAGCGGTGAAGCGATTTTCGGCAACCCCTTACGACGGCGTCCAGGAATCCAAATTTCAACAAAAGTTTTGGTGGGTCTTTCCTTCCATAGTTCTTCCTTTGTTCCGAGGTTATTTTTTCTTAATTTTTGTTTTTGTGAAGTCATTCGGTTCTCTTCCTTCACCTTTCTCGAGGTTGCCTTGCCTTCTTTTTTGAGAGATGTCGGATCCAACTCCGCTGATGTTCATCCGCCCTATCCCCGAAAGCTTTCTCCCCTTTGAGTCTCACCCGTGTTGCACTTCCCCGGAGAAAATGTCGAGGTTACCTCTCCCGGGCACGTATGGTTACATGGCCCACTCAGGTGAGGTCACTGTTTACCATGCCCAATTGAAAGCCGGTCTTCAGTACCCTCCCCTGCGGATGGTATGCGAGTTCTGCAGGTTTCATAGGATTGCCGTGAACCAGCTCCCTCCTAATTCTTATTCTTATTTCAACTCTTTTCTTTGCATGTGTAGGGGTTTTAAGATAAAGCCCTACTTTCTTTTCTTCATGCAATACTACAAGCTCCACCCGATCCCGAAGGGTGGCTTCTACTTCTTGCTTCCCCGAGGGTCCGGCAGCAAAAAATTCACATTCACCTTCGACAATAGGGATAGCCGGCGGGGGTGGCAGAAGAAATTCTTCTTCCTGTCAGTTCCCGAATGATGGAGCTATGTACCGACCAGATGGGCTTCGGGGACACTAAAGATCGACGTTGTTGACCCCCGGAAGCTTTTGACCTCGGGGTTGACTGCCGAGTTTGATGAGTTCGATCGGCGCATTTGGGCAGTTGCAGATTGGGACCTCGAGGTCCCTCCACGTTCCCTGTATCCCTTTCCCATTAAATGGGACCTCATGTCTAAATAGGTCCTTCGGGAACTGGGAGTAATCCATGAACACAAGTTTGACCCGAACATGCCCATGCCTGTTCTCTCGGGGAAGAAGGCATGGTTGGTAATGCTTCTTCGGGCTGAGATCTCATATGAGGCCTTTGCCGAGAATAAGTTATTTTCTAGGATTTGTTACCTATATCCCTTTTCGACTTACACTGATGTTTTTTCCTTTTGCAAAGGTAGGTGATCAATCTGCTGATTTTTACAAGTCCCTCTTTCTCAGTCAGGCCGAGAATGGGCAGCAGACGCGAAAGAAAGTGACTGCAAAGAGGAAGAAGACTACCAGAGGGCCGTCTAAGGTGAAGAAAGCCAAGGCGGGTGCCCTTCCTCCTCCCCCCAAAGTCATTGTCAAAGTGCAGGATCAGTCACCTGCCCATGCTGATCTTCCCTCAGGTTTTGCTACTCTTGGGATAGCTCTAAGTCTGGATGTCGCCACGAAGACTTCGGTCGTACAGACTTTAGCTTGAGAGCTCGAAGAGAGTAGGAGAAGGATGGGGAAGAACATTCCCGACGAAGTCCGAGGGGTGGATGATCCTGAGGACGATGTGGCCGAAGTTCCACCAGGTTGGTTCCTTAGCTGTTCTTCTATGAATCTTAGTATTTTCAGTATCGACGATTTTTTATGAGAATGGCTAAGGGATAATGTACTGACGAAACTTCAGTATGATCTCGTAGTGGATGTGACTCTTGCTCCCTTGTCGGAGGCTCATGCCCGTAGAAGGGCTATTCGGGATAGGCGTATCCTGAAGGATAAAGTGCCAAAGGAGCCATTCTGTACTTTCACGGAGGACATGAATTTGTTCTCCAAGGACAGCCAGTTAATGGCTCCCCAAATGGCGACAGGTGTACTGACGAACGCCACCTTCCAGTCGCTCATCGAGGAATGCCCAAATGAGGAGATCCTCGTGGCAAGGATGACTGAACACGCCGCCCAGGTAGGTTTTTTTTCTTTCTTTCTTAAAAAAATTTCCCTTTGAGTTTTCGTTGCTTCTCGACCCTTATTCGAGGCCTTTTTTTTGTAGCTCTTGGCATACAGCGGGTACTTCTGCTCCTGGGCAACGAAGTAGACTGAGGCTCATTCTCGGTCTAAGGATTCTCTAAAGAAGGCGAAGGAGTTTTGCGCCAAATACATCCTCAAGTATGGCGAGCTGAACAAAATTGTGCTGGAGGACGTAGTGAATCTTCGAGCCGAGCTTCGGGAGAGCAAAAAGGAGCTCCTCTTTGACTTTTCGACTAAGGTCAAGGACCTCGACTCAAAGTGCGATGTTCTCTCCTCAGAGAATGCGGCCCTTCGAAAGGAATGGGCAGAAGATGCTGAGAACCTTATGAAGCCGCTCGCATTGAATGCTGATCTCCAGGCCGAAGTTGACTCGTTAAGGAATGAGGCCATGTGTATGAAGAAGTAGAAGAAGCTTGGAAAGGAGGTTCCGGAGCTTACGGCCGAGCTGTCAGCTCTGAGTGCCGAGAAGAACCAGTCAGACCAAATGACGAAGGTGTCGTATCAAGACGGCTTCTGTTTGGCGTGACATCAGGTCCTCTCTCGGTATCCCAAGCTGAACCTCTCCTTCTTGTGCGCTCTGGATTTTCCCAATGAGCCCAGGTGGACATGGTCTAAGTTGGAATTCCTTAACCTGCCTCCTACTGCGCCTGCACCTCTGGATGATGCTTCCCTAGAAAATGCTGCTACCGAGGAGGCACCAGGCGTTCCGGTTCAGCCAAAGACTTTTTTCTTCTTCCTTTCTCTTGTAACCTTGCTCTTCTGTAGCGTTTGCCTTAAAATTTATAATGAATATTTTTTCTTAAGTCTCTGCTCTTTCCTCCAAGTATGATTCTTCAGAAGTTTGTATATTTTTATGTGTGTATCTTCTGCCAATGCTCGAAAACCATGCTTTCAGGAAGTATCGTACTGTTCTTTCTTTAGCGAGACTTTCCCAATATCTTTTTCGAACGTATTTATAGGTCATGCTAAGGGGTTAGTACCTTCAAAAAAGAGCCAGCGTACTAGAAGCCCTTTTTAGTAACGTGACCATGATCAGTATATAATCCACGTTTTTATTGGTGACTTCGGGAAGGAGTAATCACAAGTTTTTCTTCTAAGTGTAGAATTTTTTCAGAGAGTCTGAATACCAAGTGTTTTTCAACTCTACTCCCTCATTATCGCCCAATTTGTAGACCCCTGGGCAGACTTCGTCAAGGGCCAAATAAGGTCCGCCCCAGTTTGCCCAAAGTATCCCGCCTGATGGCCTTCGAGCCTCAAATTCAGCCTTTCGTACGATGAGGTCCCCTTTCTTAATTTCTGATAGCCGAAGTGCTATTGCCTCGAACACCTTAGGACCCCCGGAGAAAGGGAACCAAACACCTGAGGCACTCGACCTCGGTAGCCAGCTAATACGAACCTCGGGAAACTACCGTAGTGCCTCTATCGAGAGGGTGACTGAACTTGCTTCGAGGAGAAGCGCTAGCCACCTTCTGTAGGTGAAAGCCCCCTAAAGAGACCAACTTTGGCACCCGTAAATACGCCGAAGTACCAGTACGACTCCGGGAAGAGGCCCCTCACCCCGAAGGGAGACGTCAACCCAGGGGACCTCGGAAGTACGGCGGGAGCCATTTAGGAGCCTCTGACACACGGTACTTTTACGGCCCCCGACACACCGCCCCCAAACACGTTTTGACACGCTATCACAGCCTATGTCCTCCAGGGCTACATTGTGGCCCGAGGAGCCTGTAGGCGGCTAAGGGCCCCCACGCCCAGAAGTACGGATGGTATCCGTTCATACACATGTTGCCATCCGAGCGGCTCACCCCCTCCTATATTTTCCAGGAGAATGGTCCAAGCCTGAGAGAGCTCTCTCTCTCTCCTCTCTCCGCCGAAAATACTTTGTGGCAAAGGGGCAGAGCTCTCTTTCTCTCCTCTCTCCGCTGAAAATACTTTAGGCCAAAGGGGAAGAGCTCTCTCTCTCCGCCAAAAATACTTTGAGGTAATGGGGCTTCTCTCTCCTCTCTTCTCAGCCCTCAAAAGAGAACACGGCCACGACAGGCAATAACCTCTTGTGCTTACTGCTCTTTCTCCATCTCTACTAAGCACTGACTTGGGCGTTGGAGGCTCATCCCCGGAAAAAGACTCCGGGGACCTCCTAACCCCTGTTTTCTGAGTGTTTCAGGCAGGCCCTCCTACCACGAGCCAAAGACGTTGTCAGCCATCCTAGGTGATCCAGACAGAGCACCCTCTCCCTGGGTTCATCTGTACCTCTAGAAGTCCCTGATGCAGTGTCCACGACACATAGTGGAGATCCTGATGGCACCCATCGCCATCATTTGGCGCCGTCTATGGGAAACCACTCCCAGGCCGTTGTTGTTGAAAACTAGGCGTTCTAAGGACCAAGGACTTCTAAGTTCCCCGTCCGCGCCAGAGGACCAACCGACGACCAAACCACCATGGTAGGGACTTCCTACCTGAGGGCGAATGTCCTCTAACTATTACCTTGGCCTTCCTGCTCGAATTCCCACGCTCTGTCATGGTTGAAGAGACGTAGCAGTTAGACCGAAGATGGCCGCAGCTAAATTCGGGCCGAGGGTCCTCTTCATCAGTACCTTATCAGAGAAGAGTCCCGTGTTAACTCACAGGAGTATGGGAAGCGGAGATCGACGAGATGAGTCCTCGGTAGGAAACATACCCCTCAGGACGTGACCTACAGGAGAATAGGGTTAAAATGACCCAGACTTCCCCACCGAAGGAGTTCCACACCCGAAGAGAAGTCGCCATCTCCTTGGCAACAAAGTCGGGTACCCCCTGCTGCCAAAAGCTGTCTACGCCATGGTGCTGGCTACTAGTACGGCAGATGGCAGGGGACTATAGCACAAAGGGTCCAATTTTGGAAAAATACCAAAAGGGTGTAACAAAGCTCATCCGAAAGTGTGATGCAATGCATATTGAAAACACAGCTCTCCGAGACAATGACGAAGAAGCAGACAGCCTAACCAGGACCAAAAAATACCAAAATAGCGAGCCATCCGAGCATGGCAACATTGAATATAGTAACTTCAGACGAAGGGAGGAAAGATCCTCCGGAAAGGAATCTCACAACCGAAGAAGTCCCCAAGAAAACCCTCATGAAGTGGTAAAAAGTGCGAAGACGTTCCAGGCGACATCTCCTAATTAAGGAGAAATTATTACGGTAAGGGTACGCAAGTCTGTTACAGAAAGGTATCGGCATAAAAGCGGTGCAAGACACTTCGCCTAGGAAGCGTGAAAATTGCCAAAGACACGCCAGCACCCAAAGACTACCTTTGGAGTGGATAACCTCGAAGGATTACCTTTTGCCTCTTTGCAGTATGGGACATAGACCTCACCGGGCCACCCCCGATACCACCCGAAGGAGTGAAGTTCTGCGTAGCAGCAGTGGACTACTTCACTAGGTGGAACGAGGCAGAACCCCTAACAACCACCCCAGCAAAAGATATACCAAAGTTCATCTGAAAGAACGTGATATGCAAATTTGGCATACTGACGGTGATAGCGGCCGATAGTGGTCCCTAGTCTATGAACATGGGATTCCAAGAATTCATCACCAATGTCGAAATAAAAATGCACTCTGCCCCACTAGCTCAGCCCTAGAGCAACAGACAAAGTTAAGGTAAGCAACAGAACTATAAGGAGGGACTATTAAAAAGGGTTGGGAAAAGCAAAGGGAAAGTGGCCAGGAGAACTTCCGGATGAACTAAGGAGATACTAGACAACTCCCCGAGGGGCCACGAGGGAGACACCTCTCCAGTACAAAGGCCATTATCCATTCGAAGTAGTACGGCCATCAGCTAGAATACAAGTGTTCGATGAAAGAGGAAACAACCTCGGGTTGAGAACTAAGCTCAACCTAGTTGACGAACAAAGAAAAATGGCCAAGCTCGGAAGAAAAGCCTTCCAACAGAATTAGCCAGGAGCGCAAACCTGCATGACATGCCAAAAGGAATAAGGAAAGGAGACCTCGTTCTCCGAAAGGCCGAGTCCGAACCCTGAAAACTGACCCATGGGGCACCTCGGCCAAACGGGAAAGGGCCTTACATTTGGTCCTAGAAGAGGTCCGAAAGGCAGTATACAAGCTTGCTGGCACCGAAGGAGGAAAACTGAAAAATGCACGGCACTCGGATACCTTAAGGAAATTTTATACTTAGAATTTTGGATGAGAAATTGTACAAGTGAGAAATTTTCTCTAAGTACAGAAGTTTTCCCCTATCTGAAAATACTCGCTGAAAAAAAGTGAAGTCCATCGACTCCCGAAACTCTTGTTCTCCTCATTGATAGGGTTATGTGCCCAAAAGAGGTGAAGTCCATCGACTCGCAAAAGTCTTGTTTTCCTCATTGATAGGGTTATGTGCCCAAAAGAGGTGAAGTCCATCGACTCCTGAAAGTCTTGTTTTCCTCATTAATAGGTTATGTGCCCAAAAAAGGTGAAGTCCATCGACTCCCGAAAGTCTTGTTTTCCTTCTGAAGATTGATTGGGTTGTATGCCCAAAAAAGGTGAAGTCTACCGAGTACGGCCGATAGCCTAAATTTGCCTAAAGGAACTTCGCCAACAACGAACGTTTACCCGAAGATTGGCCGAGGAAACGAGCGAAATATGCCTTTCCAAAGTCCCTTGACCGAAAGTGGTCGGGACAATTAGGAAACAAAAATTGCTCAAAAGAATTAACTAAATCATGAAGGAAAATTTATTGAAGAAGGTCTTAGTACAAGAAGAAGGTTACAAGAAGAAAAATAAAAAGAAAAAGAGGAAGGCAAAAGGCTCTAGAATATCTAAGGGTCCCCGGCGTCATAGGAAGCTCCGGCTCCTGTGTCTTTAGCCACCGCCTTCGGTGCAGAAAGAGGAGCAAACGCCAGATTGAGGAACTCGAGCTTAGACCAAGTCCACCGAGGCCCCTCGGGAATATCTAGGGCAGCCAAAAAGGAAGGGTCGAGGTCCAGATATTTCTTCAGAAATTGATGACGAGCTAGGCAGAAGCAGTCCTGAAAGGCAACCTTAGTCGCCTGAACGGCCTTGTCTTTCTCAACGTCCAGATCGTCTTCCTCATTCTGAAGATCCGAAACATCCTTCCAAAGGTCTTCGACCTCCTTCTCCAGCTCCTTTATCTTCTTCTTCTTCTTTGAATCCTTCTTCAACGAGTCGACCTTGGCTTGGAGTTCAGCATTCTCAGCCATTGCCTTCGCTAAAAGGGAAGATTCCCCTTATTTTTCCTTTTGAAAGATCTCGTTGGCCGAAGTCAGGCTCACTACTTTGTCACCAAGGTCAGACATCTTCTTGGAAAAATCCTTCAAGAGCTCATCTTGGCCCTTCAAGAATTCCTCCTAAAGATTGGCAACCCTCTCTTTGGCTATGCGGCTCAACTCGGTGTTCGTCATAACCGAGTTACCACAAAAAACCATGGCCTTCTCAAGTTTATCTTTGGCCCAAGCTCGGACCGAAGACTACTTTGCTGCCCAAGCTTGAAGGTATCCACTATACCCCAGGAGCTGCAAAAAAAAAGGTACTTAGTGAAATTTACAGCAAGAAAGCCAAAACACTTAGACAAAAAAGTGGGAGGAAATATGAAGAAGCATGAGGAATTACTTGAGCAGCATGCTCGGAAACTCTAGTGGCAAGGGAGTCCTCGGAAGCGCACTCCTCGGCAACTGCCTTAAAGGAGGCCTGAGTGAGCACCCCCTCGCCATCTAGGGAGCCATTTCCTGGCAGTCCTCGGAGAATAGGTTCATGTCCTCTATAAAAGACCAGAACAGCTCCCTTGGGACCTTGTCCTTTGGGACGTGGGAATCCCGAAGAGCCCACCTATGGGCATGTTCCACCATCCAAACTGAGGGCGCTAGATCCTCTGGAGAAGTTGAAAACATAAATCAAACAAAGCCCCTTAACTCTACAGAGTTATGACAATATAAGTATCAAAAAGGCGGGCAGGAGACAAACCTCGCATGACCTCAGTACAGTCGTCATCAGAGTCCCGGACCTCTTTCGTGTCGGTAGGAACATGTTTGCCTTTATCCCTTTGGTGTTTTTCCAGCTCCTCGGTAGAGGGACTCCCCGCCAAAGAGCCTACAAGATCTGCCGATGTGGCAGGACTGAAGGAAGCAGGAAGGGCAATCACCCCGGTAGGAACCTCGGCCGTGGTTTCAGGCTCGGCGAGAGTTGCATCCTTGGTGGAAGTTGCAATGACATCGCCAACCTTAGTGGAAGTAGCAATGATGTCACCAACCTCGGTAGAAGTTACAATGACACCAACTCCCGCCGCATCCTCCGGGGGTGGAAGAAAGATGTCCTTCTTCACCTTCTTGGCTGAAGACGGTCCGCTCCCAGTAGTCTTGCACCTTTTGGAGATGCCTTTCTTTGTTTGCTCTCCCTTCTCGGCCTGACCAAGGAAGAGAGACTTATAGTAGGCAGCGGACTCGTTGCCCATCTCTGAGAAAGAGGGAAAACATCAGTGTGAGTCCAGACAGGCTCTTATGCTGAAAACTTTGAGAGAAAACTTACTTTCAAAAAAGCCCTCATAAGTGAGCTCGCTCCAAAGGAACTTCACCAGCCAAGAGTCCTTCCCCTCGGTAGTAGGAGCTGGCATGCCAAGATCCGTCTTGTGCTCCGTAACCACCCCCAACTCCCGAAGAACCTCCTCAGTCATGAGTTTCCACATGATCGGGAAAGGGTAGAGGGAACGTGGAGGGACCTCGGCATCCCAATCGGCGACAGCACGGATACGTCTGTCAAAGTCCGCAAACCTCGCCGCCAACTCAGGAGTTAGCAACTTCTTGGGATCAATGACATCCGTCTCCAGGTTTCCCCGAGCCCACTTAGTCGGAACATGCGACCAGGCCTCCGCCACCTTTAAGAAGAAGAACTTCCTTTGCCACCTTTTCCAACTATCCTTGGTAGCGAAGGTGAACACAAATTTTTTTCTCCCAGATCCCCAAGGTAGCATGAAATAAAAGCCACCCTTTGGAACCAAATAGAACTCGTAATACTGCATGAACAGGATAAAATAGGGTTCTACCCTGAAGACCCCGCACATACAGAGAAAGGCATTGAAATAGCAGTACGAATTGGGAGGAAGTTGATTCACGGCTATGCCATAAAATTGGGAAAAAAGTCACAAATCATCTTCGTTGGAGGATACCGAAGTCCGGCCTTCAGTTGGGCCTGAAAAATGGTAACCTCGTCCTCCCGGTTCATAAAGCTAAAGTGACCGAGGTTGGGTAATCTGGTGGTGGCGTACGAATGGAGGAAAAATTTAGCTGTCCACCTCTTTAATTTCTCAGAAGTAGAGCAACAAGGGTGAAACATAAGAGATTGCCAGCTCTTGGGAATAGCCGAAGACATGGTGGGCCAAAAAATAGACTTTGGAAGAGAAGAAAAACAACTTCGGAAGCAAAAAAAGAAGCAAAAACTGAAGGAAGAACCCACCAAAGGCCTTGCCGAAATTAGGATTTCTAAAGGCCGTCGTGCAAGATGGCGGAAATCGCTCCGCCACTAATACCACCACAAAAAGCCACAGAAGCAGATGAGAGAAAAATGAAATGCAAAGGAAAATAAATGAAGAGTGTGATAGGAGGAGACTTATATAGATCGAGGAAGGGCAGCCAAAAGGACATCGTAACTGCTGCGCGAAGGTGAAATGTCGCCATAATTGCCCCTCGCACACAAAAAGGTGTGCCCATCCTAACTAGCATCTGCCACGTGTCATCCATCACAAGAAACTAGGACACATTTTCTGACCTCCTGAGAAAGCGGGCATGGTGCTCCAAAATGACACACACCTAGTTTCACGACGTGACGGTCCATTAGCCCATGGCAGAAAAAGTAAAGAGGTTGGTTATCTCGAGAACACCAAAGGGGAAACTGGTAACACCTGCCCGAACAAGGCTTACCTCCTATATGGTAAATCACCTCCCCTGCGAATGTCGCACTTCGAGTCCCAAAAAGTGCCCCCGAAAGGACCACTAGCCGAAGTGTCCACTCCGGCTTTCCGAGGGGGGGCATGTGATAGTCGAAGTGCGATCGCCCTGAACACCTTAGGACCCCCGGAGAAAGGGCGCCAAACACCTAAGCCACGCTACCTCGGTAGCTCGCCAATACTAACCTCGGGAAACTACCGTAGCGCCTCCATTGAGAGGACGACCGAACTAGCCTCGATGATGAGCGCCAGCCACCTTCTGCAGGTGAAATCCCCTTGAAGAGACCAACTTCAGCGCCCATAAATATGCCGAAGTACCAGTACGACTTCGGGAAGAGACCCCTTACCTCGGAGGGAGACGTCAACCCAGGGGACCTCAGAAGTATGGCGGGAGCCATCAAGGAGACTCTGACACATCATATTCTTACGGCCCCCAACATGCCGCCCCCAAACACGCTCTAACACGCCGTCAAAGCCTATGTCCTGCAGGGCTATGCTGCGGCCCGAGGAGCCTGTAGGCGGCTAAAGGCCCCCACGCCCAGAAGTATGGATGCTATCCGTTCATGCACGTGTTGCCATCCGAACGGCTCACCCCCTCCTATATTTACCAGGAGAATGGTCCGAGCCTGAGAGAGCTCTCTCTCTCTCCTTTCTCCGCTGAAAATACTTTATGGCAAAGGGGAAGAGCTCTCTTTCTATCCTCTCTCCGCCGAAAATACTTTGTGTCAAAGAGGAAGAACTTTCTCTCTCCCCTCTCTCTGCCAAAATTACTTTGAGGTAAAGGGGCTTCTCTCTCCTCTCTTCTCAGCTCTCAAAAGAGAACACGGCCATGACAGGCAAGAACCTCTTGTGCTTAATACTCTTTCTCCATCTCTGCTAAGCACTGACTTGGGCGTCGGAGGCTCCTCCCAGGAAAAAGACTCTGGGGACCTCCTAGCCCCTGTTTTTCGAGTGTTTTAGGCAGGCCCTCCTACCATGAGCCAAAGACCCTGCCGGCCATCCCAGGTGATCCACACAAAGCACCCTATCCCTGGGTTCATCTGCACCTCTGGAAGTCCCTGCTGCAGTCTCCACAGCACACAGTGGAGATCCGGATGGCACCCATCACCATCAATTTCTTTTCTATTCACATGTAAGTTAGCAGCATTGGCTACTCTTTGTTGGAAAGCCTTTCTCCTGAGTTCGGCCATTTCGCGATGTTCCTATTTCATCGAATACCTGTATTCTTATCGAAGGTCGTATGACCTCGATGAGAATAATGGCTTCTATCCCGTATACGAGTGAGAAAGGAGTTTCTCCAGTGGCCCTTCGGGGAGTCATGCGATAGCTCTATAGTACACTTGGGAGCTCTCCTAGCCATTTCCCCTTTGCCTCTTTTAGCCTATTCTTCAAGCCATATTTTATCGTTCTATTGGATACCTCGACTTGCCCATTGGTTTGAGGATGGGCTACCGGGGTGAAATGTAACTTTATGCTGAGGTTAGCCACAAATTCTCGGAACCCCCTATCAGTAAACTGGGTACCATTGTCGGTCACTATTACCCTCGGTATGCCAAATCGGCATATGATATTTTTCCAGACGAACTTTTGGGTGTCTTTCGTCGAGATTGATGCCAATGGCTCTGCTTCGATCAACTTAGTGAAGTAGTCCACCACAACTATACAGACCTGCACCCCACCAGGGCCGCTTGGGAGAGGTCTGATGAGTTCCATACCCCAGACGATGAAAGGGCAAGGGTAGTCTGCCGAAGTTATTTTCCTAAGGTAACTCCTGGATGTTGGCGTACCTTTGGCAGTTGTCACATTTTCGGACAAATTGCCTTGCATCCTTTCTTAGGGTAGGCCAAAAGTAACCTTACCGAAGTAGTACTCCAGCGAGCGCGTCCGTTCCTATGTGGGAAACACAGGCCCCCTCGTGAACTTCTTCAAGGATTATTCTGACATCATTTTCACCTATGCACTTCTACAGGGGACTTGCATACCCTTGTCTGTATAGTTCGTCCCCGATAAGGAAGTATCTCCCAGAGCATTTTTGTACTTTTGCAGCCTCTTTGGGATCCTCGGGGAGTGCCGAAGTTGCCAGATATTTCTTGATGGGGTCTTGCCATCCTTCTCCAGAAGTTGCTACGCACATTAATTCTATGCTAGGTTGACTTAGTACCTCAGTGGGTTCCCTAAATTTGGCTAAGGTATCAGCTTGAGTATTATCTTTTTGGGGCACATTTTCTATTTGTACCAAGTCGAACTCTTCAATGAGCTTTTTGACGAGGTCATGATACTTTGCCAAGGTTGGATCCTTTGCAGCGTAATCTCCTTTCATCTACCGGACTACTAGTTGTGAGTCACTGTGGGCCATAAGATTTTTTACACCAACTTTTCTGCCCAGCTTTAGTCCTGCTATGAGGGCCTAAGATTCGGCAATGTTATTGGTGACATCAAAAACCAAATTTGATAGCTTTGGTGGCTTCCATGCCTTCGGGTCCCTGAAGAACTACCACGGAGCCTTGATGCCCCGCGCCTGAGGCTCCATTGACAAAGAGTTTTGACTTCGGTTCAATCTTTGTTAGGTAGCCACTGGATGTTAGTGTTAGTGTTGTGCCCGAAAGCCAATCATGAGATGATTGTATTTTTTGCACATTGAGTCATGATATTTTATTAAGGCATTAATCCAGCAATTATGTTTGTTGTTCTGTTTTTGCTTAACTTAACAAACATAATTGTAACCCTAGAATAATGATATTCTTAAACATCCCTAGTCTAGTATTATTGTGGAGTGGGTTGCAATAATACATAATGACTAGCATATGTGGAGACTAATATGAGATATGTAGTCTGCATATGGGTACAAGTTGGAGAACTTGTGTATTGGACCGACCCACTAAGAGAACACTACATGGATCGTTATATGAGTGTCATAAGTGATTCTCATAGTGATCATGGTATATGTAGTCCTTTGACCTAAGATCATCAAGGTTCCCTACATGTGAGTCACATACTTTGATACTTTCCTTCGTTGCTCGTAACTGAGTGAACTTGAAGGAGGTCATTGGGTATGTCACATATCATGCGGAGGGATTTATATGATCAAGATGGGATTTGTCCCTCCTATATAACGGGAGTGATATCTTCGGGCCCCTTGATAGAGTAAGACTTAGAAAAATGCATGGCCATGCTCGGATGAGTTGATATACGAGATCAATGTCATCAGTTTAAGTTGGTCTACTCAGTAATCAAGAAACCAAAGATTGGGCTATATGAGACTGACACATTCCATGTCTTGTGCTTAGTCTTGATATCTTGCACAAATGGACAATGGCATATATCGGTGATGATCATAATTGTTTAGTCGAATCATTGACAATCTTGTCACTTGGGTAGCAATGATGTGTTGCTAGACACCGCTCATTGCTTATGATCATAAATGTGATTTATGATCATTGCCATTGTGGTAAGAGCCTATTGGGTCACACACATAGAGCTATTTGGATCATTAGAGTGCATGGGCTAATAATTTGGGTTTTGGTTTCACAATAATTTTCGTATTAATAATGGACCCAATAGTTGAGCCATTATTAAGCCCGAAATTAAAGCCTAATTTGATTAGGGCTTTAAAACCCATTAGGCCTGGAAGTTGAGTCTCACTATAAATACAACTTCTAGTGAGAAATTCATAGGTCTCCTTGCCCTAGCCTCCTAAAAGGACAGCCGTACTCTTCTCTTGCAATTCCTTGGAGGACGCAAGCTAGCATTGCGAGCGCAAGAGAAACGCATCTGCCGGGATGTGGTGGAAGCGTGGTAATCCCAAGAGGCTCGTGTGGATACCATAGAGAGCCTGAACACGTCAACTTTTTAGGTTTTGTGGTTCGACTCGACAGTTGAGTGAGAGATCTCAACCGAAAATTAAGTATGAAAATTTTTGAACACCAGGTTTACCCCATTTCACTTGGATTTTGTAGGGATTCGATTAAAATTCCGCTGCGCTGTTTGGCTCCCGAAACCCAACAGTTAGCGTGTTTTTGGCAATTGTCACATTTCTGGATGAATTGCCTCGCATCCTTCCTTAAGGTGGGCCAGAAGTATCCTTGGCAGAGTAGTACTCTTGCCAGAGCGTTAGTTCCTATGTGGGAACCACATGCCCCCTTGTGGGCTTCTCTTAGGACTGCCTCGACATCCTCTTCGTCGACACAGCTTTGTAGTGGGCTCATGTACCCTTGTTGGTATAACTCCTCCCCAATCAGGAAATATCATCCAGAACATCTTCACACTTTTGCTGCTTTATGAGGGTCTTCAGGAAGCTCCAAAGTCATGAGGTACTTTTTTATGGGATCTTTCCATCCTCGTTCCAAATTTGCTATGCTCAGTTGGCTTAGCACTTCGTTGGACTTTTTTGACTTAGCCAAAGTATCTGCTTCAACATTGTCCTAACGAGGTACGTTCTCAATGTGTACTGTGTCAAACTGCTCGATGAGCTTTGGTATGAGGTCGTGATACTTTGCCAAGGTTGGGTCTTTCACGCCATAGTCCCTTGCCATCTGTTGGACCACAACCTGAGAATCGCTGTGGACCTTTAGGTTTTTCACATTGAATCTTCTGGCGAGGTACAAACCAGCTTTGAAGGCTTCATATTCTGCCATATTGTTGGTGACATTATGTCACACCTCGCTCAGGCCTTGGCCTATAAGTTTCTAAATTAACTCACAAGCCCAACTCCAAAATTTAGTTTCTAGCATTCGGCCAAGCAAACCATGGCAACATTAAGTCTTATTTTCTCAACTTGAGAGGCCTGGGAGGTGGCCCAGGTGGCTTTAAAACAAGTCCAACAATACTTGCAGTGAAGGCAAGGCCCAATACCACTAACTTGCACAACAAGCAAGGTTTTAATTGAATACTTGCATACCAAGCAAGGCAACACTTAATGAAGTTTTTAAGTGCATAGTTGGTGTGCAATCAAGTGTGCTATCTATATGACAACCAAGAAGCCACATTATTGGTTTAGATTTTTGAAACCACAAGTTAATATGTATATGATGCTCTCGGTCAACAACATACATATAATGGTGCACAACATTTCCATAAGGCTAGGCCCATAACTATTCACATAAAAGTGCCATACATTGGCCCAAAACATTCAGCATACATGTACAAGCATAAAGCCATCCATAAGCCCATACATAACTTGGCATACAATCCCAACAAAAGCATCACAAGTCTAGGCATCAAGGACTACACATACGTACACAAAAAGGGTAATCTACCTAGAGTCCCACATGGCTACATGCCATGAAACCGAAAGCTAAACATGCCAAGTTATTACATACCAAGACCATTAATGGTCAAACAGAACTTTGAGAATTCCATACAAAAGCACACACTGCAACACCAACCCAATTGCCTGATTCATTGTCATGAAAGTAAATACTATGATCAGAGCCAGAGTCCAAGTATCCATAGCTTTCCTAGACAAGTCTCCAACTACAGCCTGCATACTTATCACATAAGTCTCAGCCAACCCAAAAATATAAGACTTGTAATGTACTAGAACTAATAAGCCAAGCACACATTGGCACATACCTTGGAAAACAAGCAAACAAGCACTAAACACAAGTATAGAGCAAACTAGTGCTGCTCAGGCCGAATGTCTTTGCCTGAAAATAAAAGGATGGGCAGTGAGTAAAACTCAGTAGGATTCACTTATATATATTCAACTCTAATAAGAGTCTATTTAGTTAAGCTGAGTATACACTCAAGCTTAACCTCCCAATAGCTAGCTTTACCTGCAAAACAAACACAAAGACAAGGAAAACCAAGCATATACATATACAAGATAAATAACCATGGCATAAAATCCACAATTCCTTAAGTGGGGTTAGCAAGCACATGGAAAACACCAAAGCACACAAGAGCACACACACGCTCCACATTTTGCTCTTGGCCCAAATAATCATACATGTACCCATGTGCACATTGCACACAAAACACCATCAAACCATCCACTTCCACTTAGAGCTCCAAAATGCTAAACAAATAGGCCACATTCACTTGCATTTCTAGTACATGTACATTAGTTAATTAGCTGATCAACAATTCAACCGAGTGAAAACTCAATAGCCCATCAAGCAACTAAGGTCATTTGGCAAATTTCAACCATCACTTAGTCACTCTAAACACTTGAACCATGGTAATTCACCAAGCAATATCAAGTGTTAGTGAACCCTACCTCAATAGCTTTCGGTCTCAAGCCAAACTTCAAATGCCCAAGTGTTCTTCAATCACAATGCCTACCATAACAATACATAGGCATCAACAACACTTACTCATGGACTAACTACCATGATTTCAATGAAGAACACTACAATATACAAGCTTAAGCTCTCGGTCACAATGCCCAATTCCACATATTTGTGTTATCCATCAAACTAACTCATTACATGATCATCTAATCATCAATGAACATCACTCATGGCATCATTACCATGTAACCAAGTGAATAACACTCAAGTACACTAATCCAAGTTTTCGGCCAAAATGCCCATTTTCACACAATAGTGTTCTTTATCAAACTAGCCCATTACATAAACACCTAATCATCAATGATCATTGTTCATGGCACCAATACCATGTAATCAAGTAATGAACACCAAATTACACTACTTCAAGCCCTCGGCCATAATGCCCATTGCCAAACACTAATGTTCTTCACCCATCCAATCCAACATACAATCACCTAATCATCATTAATCAACGTTCATGGCACCATTACCATGCAATTAGATGAAGAACATAGGATTACCTCAAAATGAGCTTCTCGGCCAAATGCTAACTTGCACGCATTGATGTTCCTTGCTCAAAATAGCCTAGCATAAGATCACATAGGCACCAATTAACCTTAATCATGGACTAATTTCCATGTACACAACGAAGAACACCAAACTCTATCAATTAATCCTTTCGGCCATAACTAGGTTTCCACAACAACATATCAATTGCTCAATTCACTTAGCTTAACAACGTTTGAGCACTCAATATCCTTGTTCATGGAAGAAAATACCATGGATTCAAGGAATTTAACAAGAATTACCTTAACCCTAGCTTGAATAGGCTCGGCCTTCCTTGAATCTCCAAGAACAAGGCTTGATTCCAAGCAAGCAAAGGCCGAAACAACCTTCTCCAAGCTTGAATCCTTCAATGCCCTTAGGATTTCTTGAATTCAAGGCCAAATGGTGGATGAACTCTCAAGAACAACTCTCGGTCAAGTGAAGAGCAAAGAACCCGAAATGGCAAAGTAATGGTCTTGACTAGTTTCGGCCGAAAGACTTGTATTTTAGTTAGCTAAAATGCTAACTTTTGCTTCCATTTCTTTGCATGAAACAATGTAGCCCCCAACTCCACATGAACACAAGGCCGCCACTTAAACTTGTGTCTAAATGGACATTTAAGTCACTTCATGGCCTATAATGCCATGTACACATCAAACACAAGTACCAAAGTGCTTTAATTCCCCATGTGTAACCGGCCATGTAACTAGAATAAAGACTAGTTAATTTAACTAGTTAACTAGTGAATAGTTCTTTAGTGGTAGACAAGACTTGACTAGCAATCATTATTGCCTACTAGTTTTGGTCTAGTCTTGCACTAGTCATCCAATAAACTTGCATGGCCGAAATGATCAAGTTAAAGTTGATAGTTTTAATTGTACCACTCATTCAAGTGTACAATTTGATCCCATTTCTCTGTTTCCTATTTGTTTTTCCATAGTCTAGTTTCTATGTGCAGTTTAGCCCTGAAAATTTTCCAGCTTTGCACATAGACCACTGCACTAGTTTCCATAGTTCTCCTCTTCCTTCCTTTATACTTTTCTTTGTTTTCCTTTATTTTTCTTGGCCTAAGCCAAGCACTTAGGAGGTACCTAACACATTAAACTCGAATTTGATGGCCTTCATGGCTTCCATACCTTCAGGACCACAATGAATTACTCTAGCTCCTTGATGTTCAGAGCCGGAGGCCCAGTCAACAAATAGAGTTTACTCAGGTTCATCCTTTCTAAGGTTAGGTGGACTATCTTTGGCAACGGGTACTTCGACAATGAAATTTGCCAATGCCTGTGCTTTTATTGCCTCCTCGGCTCATAACTGATATCATACTCACTGAGCTCG
Source organism: Aquilaria sinensis (assembly GCA_005392925.1). NCBI lineage: Eukaryota > Viridiplantae > Streptophyta > Magnoliopsida > Malvales > Thymelaeaceae > Aquilaria > Aquilaria sinensis. The sequence continues at coordinate 163,035 of SMDT01000433.1, forward strand.
ATGTACCACTTTGAAAGCCTTCCTGAATGGTCTACCTTCTTCATGATACCCGGAAGAGGCAAGTTACTTCGTACGATAATGGGGTGTCCTTCGAAATAGGGTCTTAAGCTTCTGCTTGCAAGTACTAGGGCATAAATGGCCTTTTCTAGCAAGGGGTACCTGACTTTGGTGCCATGCAATGACTTGCTCACATAATATACTGGCCATTACTTTTCCCCATCTTCCTTTTCAAGGACCAAGCTCACTGCCTTTTTGATGACGGTGAGGTAGAGCATGAGGGGTTCTCCTTCCCGTGGCTGTCGGAGTGTCAGCAGACGGGTTAGGTAGACTTTAAGCTTTTCCCAGGCCTTTTGGCAGTCTTCGTTCCAAGGGTGCACCTCGGTGCCGAGGTTACTTCCATTTTTTGCTGCTTTAGTGAGCACTTTAAAGGACAATCGACAGCGATCCCCATATCTGGAGATGAATCTACTGAGGGACATGATTCTCCCCGTAAGTCTTTGCACATCATTGGTCATTATGGGAGTTTGAAATCCCAGCAGGGCCTTGACCTTTACCGGATTGGTGTCAATACCTCTTTCTGTCACATGAATCCGAGGAACTTACCCGCATTTACCCTGAACATGCATTTTTCGGCGTTGAGACGAATTCTGAATGTCCTCAGTTGGTAGAATGTTTGCTCTTAACTATCATATCATCGACGTACACTTCCATGTGTCTCCTGATTTGGGAGCCAAAGACACTATTCATCAACCTCTGGTACATGACCCCTGCATTCTTTAGCACGAATGGCATTCTAATATAGCAGTATGTACCAACTACGGTGATGCAGGCAGTTTTTTCCTAATCTTCGTGGTCTATCCTGATTTGATGATACCCGCTGAAGTCGTCAAGGAAGCTAAGAAGGCCATACTCGGCAGTTAAGTCTACCAACTGGTCTATTGGGGCCAGAGGATATGAATCCTTAGGGCAAGCATCGTTCATGTTTCGTAAGTCGATACACATTTGGAGTTTGTCACTCTCTTCTTTTGTGGCAATAACCACGTTACTAAGCCATTCAGGATATTTAAATTCCCTTATTACGTCCGCCTTCATCAACTGTTGGACTTCAGATTTGATGAAGTTATTTTTGTGTGCCAAAAGGCTTCTCTTTTTTTGGTGAACAGGTTTTGCATCACAGCGTATCTTAAGACTGATAGCCGAAGTGCTAGCGCCTTGTTTACCCACCGACAATGGAAAAGAGAGAGCCAGACACCTAAGGCACACGACCTCGGTAGCTCGCCAATTCCAACTTCGGGAGCCAGCGCAGCACCTTATTCGGGAAGGCGACCTAACCAGCTGCAGGGGAGAAGGACCAATCACCCTTCGAAGGAGAGCAGCCCCAGAAGACGGAGACGCCGAAGTTCTAGCCTGGCTCCGAAAAAAAGGCTCCTCACCCTGAAGTGAGACATCAACCAAAGGGACCTCGGTTGTACGGCAAAAGCTATCAAAGAGTCTCTGACACTCCGCTCACATAAGTCTCCGACACGCCACCTTCAGATGCGCTCTGACATGCCATCGCAGTCTAATGTCCTGTCACGAAGGGCTACAGCTCACGGCCCAAGGAGCCTGCAGGTGGCTAGGGGCCCCCACACCTAGAAGTACGAACACCATCCAACCATACATGTGCCGTACACATGTCATCATCTGAAGGGGTCACCCTCTTCCTTTTATACGAGGAAAATCATCACACGAAGGGGGGCTCTCGGCTCTCCTCTTAAGAGAAAAGGGGACTCTCCGGAGGAAAGAGACCCTCATTTGGGAAAAAGGGGCCAAGAGAGGCCGAAAAATAGAAGGCGCTCTTTTCTCTCCGCCTGAAAACTCTCCCTTTAGCCCTCATAAAGACACGCCAGGCAAGAGTCCCTTGTGCTTATTACTGAGTATCTCTCTTTCTCAAAGCACTAACTTGGGCGTCGGAGGTTTCCCCCCCAGAAAACTACCCCGGGGGCCTCCAAACCCCTGTTTTCTGAGTGTTTCAGCCAGGTCTCCTTGAAGAATCACTATTCTGGGCTCTCTCCCACACCGGAGGTACCTCCCGTTCTCACCTACCACGGGACCAAGAAGCTGTCGACCATCACTTAAGGTGATCCACCCTGGACGCCTTCCATCTGGACTAACCCTCACCTCCAAGACCTCCTGCTGCCCTCACCACTGCACACAGTAGAGATACTGGTCCACACCACCGGACCGCATCAAAGACTATGTTGAATTATGCAAGGGTCTACCCAGGCATGTCCTTCGGCGAGTAGGCAAATAGATCTTTGTTCATTAGACGAAAAGATACAAGCTTTTGCTTGTCACCTTTGGCCAGCCGTTTCCTTACACGGGTACTTCGGCCGGGGACAAGCTCTACATTCTCAGTTTCAATTTTCTCGGAGTCACTTCTCTCTCCCTCTGTAACCTCTTTGGTTGGTATGCCCTTCTCTTCTGAGGTTTGCATGTTCACTTTCATCGGGCTTTGCCTCACTCTTACAGAGCCCTTCCGGACCTCCGTTTGATCAATAAATATTTCTATGTCCCCCACCTTTATCCGGAAGGTGACCCTCAGGTACTTCACATCTAGTCAGATGTGAAAGTTCCCTTAAGTTTGCCTTTCGAGGATTGCATTGTATGAAGAGGGGACATCAATGACTATGAACCTAGTCATGGCTGAGGTGAAGGGCTCTCCATTGTTCTGAACTACAGTTCCACTTATCATCAGAGGTAGGTCAATCCACCCGAGGACAGGGAGTTCGGAAGGGTCTACCCCGAAGGTAGGGGATGTGACAGGTTTAAGGTCATTTTTCACGATGCCCAAGCTTGACAGCAGGTGGGAGAATAGGACATCGGCGTTGGACCCATCATCCAGGAGCACCCTTTTTACGTCCCAACTCTCGATCCTTGCCATAATAAAGAATGGGTCATCATGTAGGAATACTATGGTAGACGCATCTTTTCGAACGAGCTTGTTCGATGGGTCACCGAATTCCATCACCAAGATCTCCTTGGCTTTCCTCTTCCTCTCTGCCAAAGGTAGTCCTGTGGTGATTGTCTGGATTATGCTAGTCGGTGGTGGAGGATTCTTCTTGGGAGTTCGGTTCCAACGTCGGTCGGAATCATAGTCCTCATCTTCCCTTCTTTCCTCCTCCCTCCTTCCCCTAGGAAAGGGCATCCGTAGGTACTGGGGAAATTGGCCCTGCTTGATCAAGGACTTGATGTACTTCCTGAGTTGGAAGCAATCCTCAGTGTCATGACCGTGATCTTGATGGAATTGATAGAATTTCTTCATATTTTTCTTGTTTTCTCATGTCATGCCCTTCGGTTGCTGGATTTGGGTGCCTTGCCTTTCTATTGCTAGTAGTATGTTCGTTCTTGTGGTGTTCAAGGGGGTGAACATCATTGGCTTCTTCCCACTCTGCTCCCAAGGTCTCCCTCCACCTTCAGTTGGATATCGAGGCTGGCTGTTGTGTCCTTCGGGGTGTATGTGCTCAGACTTTGGCCCCTCCATCCTCAGCTCCTCAACCGTCATGTGTTGTTCCGCCCTTCGATAGAATTCTCTAAGGGTGTCCGGGGGGTCTTTAGAGAACTCGTAAAAAAGTTGTGAGTCTCTCCTAAGTCCACTTATCATGGCGAGGATGCGTATTTCAGGATTGAAGTCCGGCACACTTAGGGCTTCATGATTGAACCTTTCGACATAGTCACAAATGGTCTCCCCATTCCTTTGGGCTAAGTTGAACATCTGAATGGGCATCTTCACTGTCAGCATACTGCCGATTAACTACTGCGTGAACACCGTGGATAGTTCTTCAAAACTCATTATAGTTCCAAGGGCAAGGGAGTTGTACCACGCGATTACCGGGCCGGAGAGGGTAACCTCAAAGCACTTGCAAGGGGTAGCATCATCGGCACCGTGTAACACCATACTACACCTGTACTTGGTTAGGTGGGCTTGAGGGTCACTACACCCATCATAGGTTTCCAAGTGAGGCACTTGAAAATCACTTGGCATTGGTGCTTCCACTACTATCCAGACGAAGCGTGACTCTTCTTCGGTAAAGGTCTCAGACAACCTTGACCAGACAGGCTTTCGAGCGATTTGCCTCTCCACTTTTTCTAAACTCTCTAAGATCTTTTCCATGATGATGGTGGCGCTGGACTCTTCTCACTGCTTGGAGGCCTTCGGCAATGGAGAATGACGCCTCCTTTTTGGGGAGTACCTTTGGCAGCGGGGAGATTGTGATCTCTCTTCCAGTGAAGAACTCCGCCGGCGAAAAGCCTTAGCCCCTTTGGACCCCCTTTTTCCAATACATCAGCCTTTGGGGGCTACGTCCACGGAAGTGCCCACTCCCTGAACTATGATGAGTGGACTTCGGGCTTTTCTCCCGACGGGGAGTTGGTGAAGAGGCCTTCGGCCTGAAGGTGGTTGTGACCACCTTTGGTCCAATTGTTGCGTCATTTTAGCCACAATAGAGCGTTGAGAAGCACATAGGAAGCTCATCATGATTGTTAGAGGACGTTCATCCTCAGGCGAAGAAATCCCTATGATAGGTTGTTTGGTCGCCGGTTGATTCTCCGGCACGGATTGGGACTTTGGGAGTACCTTATCCTTAGAATGACGAGTCTCAACGATGGCTACCTATGCATGAGTTCCCACAGACGACGCCAAATGATACCCATTGGCATCTTCATTGTACGACATGGTAGACCTGATAAGGACTTCTGGTATTGAGATGCTGGTGAAAAGACTTCTATCATGAGATGTCCTCAAATTGTCAAAAGAACAGGGTTAGAGGGTCCCCGAAGTATGTTTTCCGGCGGAGGATGATGGGTTTCGGGAGCCAAACAGTGCAGCAGAATTTAACCAAAACCCTCCAGGATCCAAGTGAAATGGGGTAAATCGGGTGTTCGAAAATTTTCATACCTAATTTTCGGTTGAGATCTCTCACTCAACTATAGAGTCGAATCACAAAACCTGAACAGTTGACGTGTTCAGGCTCTCTATGGTATCCACACGAGCCTCTCAGGATCACCACGCTTCCACCACATCCCGGCAGATGCGTTTCTCTTGCGCTCGCAGTGCTAGCTTCCGTCCTCCAAGGAATTGCAAGAGAAGAGTGTGGCTGTCCTTTTTGGAGGCTAGGGCAAGGAGACCTACGAATTTCTCACTTAAAAGTTGTATTTATAGTGAGACTCAACTTCCAGGCCTAATGGGTTTCAAAGCCCTAATCCAATTAGGATTTAATTTTGGGCTTAATAACGGCTCAACTCCTTGGCCCATTATTAATATGAAATTAAAGTGAAACCATAACCCAAATAATTAGCCCATGCACTCTAATGATCAAAATAGCTCTATGTGTGCGACCCAATAGGCTCTTGCCATGTTGGCAATGATCATAAATCACATTTGTGATCATAAGCAATGAGCGGTGCCTAGCAACACATCATTGCTACCCAAGTAACAAGATTGTCGATGATTCGACTAAACTTTTATGATCATCATTGATATATGCCATTGTCCCTTTGTCCAAGATATCATGACTAAGCACAAGACATGGAATGTGTCACTCTCGTATAGCCCAATCTTTGGTTTCTTGATTACCGAGTAGACCAACTTAAACTAATGACATTGATATCGTATATCAACTCATCCGAGCATGGCCATGCATTTTTCTATGTCTCACTCTATCAAGGGGCCCAAAGATATCACTCCCGTTGCATAGGAGGGACAAATCCCATCTTGATCATACAAATCCCTCCGCATGATATGTGACATACCCAATGACCTCCTTCAAGTTCATTCAGTTACGAGCAACAAAGGAAAGTATCAAAGTATGTGACTCACATGTAGGGAACCTTGATGATCTTAGGTCGAAGGACTACATATACCATGATCACTATGAGAATCACTTATGACACTCATATAACGATCCATGTAGTGTTCTCATGGTGGGTCGGTCTAGTACACAAGTTCTCCAACTTGGACCCATATGTAGACTACATATCTCATATTAGTCTCCACATATGCTAGTCATTATGTATTATTGCAACCCGCTCCACAATAATACTAGACTAGGGATGTTTAAGAATATCATTATTTTAGGGTTACGATTATGTTTGTTAACTTACGCAGAAACAAAACAACAAGCATAATTGTTGGATTAATGCTTTAATAAAATATCATGACTCAATGTGCAAAAATACAATCATCTCATGATTGGCTTTTTGGGCACAACACTAACAGAGGAGTCTCTGATGCCCAAGTTAGGATTTGGCAAGTGAAGAGTAATGAAAGAAGAGTAAAGAGTAGAGTTCTCTTGAGAGTTCAGCCTGTGTCCTTACCAAGGTTTTTTCACCAAGTATTTATAGGAGGACATTGGGAGAAGTCCGTTTGGCATAGCCCACTGAGAACATGACACATGTTCGGCTAGATATAGTCCGTAGCTTCAGGGATGGGGATCTCCAGTTGGCCATAGGCCGTTCTGGCCAGAAGTCAGGGCCGTGGGAGGCCTGTTGTTACCACCTTACAAAATGGGGGAATTACAAGATTGTCATAATGGCTAAAAACCATTATATTGTGTAATTCTCACCATAGTGATTAAAGTGTGAGGGGTAAAAGGCATGATCAACACCTCCTTAAAAGTGTTCCAAATTGGTAACTTGGCCCCCAAGAAAAGCCTAAAGGATTGCTTGTTTGTCAACCAACCTGTGGACTTTTTTGTAAGGTTTTGGAAATTCAGGTACTCAATTATAAAACTCTCAAGAAAGAAACTTGGAGAGTTATGGGAAGAATATAAATGGTATGAAAGTGTTATTGGAGGACCAAATTACTCATGGAAGACAAGTTTGGACAAAGCAAGCACTAAAGGCAATAAGCACTTAAATGTCCTAATGTAAACCTTAAGGTGTTCAGGCTTTTGACTTAAGTCTAATGGTACAATTGTGGGGTTATCCCACCATGGGGGAGGCAGCCAAGACTTGATAATTACTCAAAAATGTTGGTCACATGTGTACCAATGATTTTAAGACAAAAAAACCATAATCAGTGAGAAAGAAAATGACATAAAGCAAGGTTAAGCTTGTAAACTGTGTTTTGTGCCGTTAAGCTCATTCAAAGCCATTTAAGTGGCCAAATCACTTATCCCTCTCTCATTTTCGTCCTCCCCCATCCCAAGAACATAGCCATACTTCCTCCATATGTTACCCACTCCGGGGTAGTCCAGTTATGGTGCCAAAACTGTGCATTTAGACTGCCAGGATTGGTAATGTTCTGTAGGCCATCAGAACACTACCCTTAGTGTGCATACCCAAGTGGCCCTCTTGGGCACTATGTAAATACATGCATATTGGTCCAACCATCACACACACATTCACATTTCATGCACACCATGGCAGCAAAGAAGGAAAACACTATCACAAGTCTTAGTTTTGGCTTCCACACATTAGGCAATCTTGTTAAGTTCTAGTGGCCAGCTACTGCACCTGTAACTTCCACTAATAAACTCTATCATTATAGCCACATGGACCCCTGTTTTATTTGCTCCATTATGAATTAGAGACTTAGATAAAACCAAGGAATTTTTTTTTACATCAATAGCCCACCTATGGACCAAGTTATGGATTTTTTAAGTTGGTTACAAAATTCTGACCAAATGAACAGTAACTCAGCCAACTTTGCAACATCATATCTTTGGCTACAGGGCTCTAAATCTAGAAATCCCAAATCCAAATTAATCCTCTAGATGTCCTCTAGGTTTGGTCAAAATTTCATTATCAAGATTCATTCTACACCGGGAGTTATTAAACTTTAGGTGCAGAGTCAAAATTTTGGCAACTTTTGGACCATTTTGCCCATACAATTTTTCCAAACCATGCAAACACTTCATTCACAAGGGGAAAGCCCTCCAAGGCTATCCAATATATGTCCATTAGACATAGGAATTACATTCCCTTTATTTTAACAAATTTATGTGGCCAAAACAGAATTTACAAGTAAGCAGCACATCATTCACACTTAGGCAGCTTTGCACCACATCACTTACATAGCCAAAAAATTACTCAAATGTTCACATACTTGTCTCATTTTATAGGCACTACATGTACATGCATACATTCACTAAAACATGGCATTAACTCAGCTAAATACGCACCCTAGGTTACAGGAGGTCATGAGATACAATGGACTCCAAAAACAGGATGCTGGACAGCTGCTGCACAACACAATAAGTACCACCATTAAAAATACCAAATGTGCTCCTAAAATCACAAAAATTTTCAGATCATAACTAGACATATGGAATTTCATGTACCTGAAATTTCAGATTAAAAATCAAACCACAAGGGTTAGTTTGAAGGTGATCTTTTAGCTGGACCTGAAATGACAGAATTGAGGGGAGTAAGTTTCATTAAGAAACTTAGTAAGGGTAACACTTGGATTCAATAGGCAATGTGACCATCATTGGAACCTGCATCCAAAGACACTAAAACACAAAAACCACAATGCATATATACAAGATATAGCAACCAAATGCAGCAGCCAAACACAAACAACAAACACATGAAATGTGGCAGCAGCATATACCATAGGTTAGTCCATAAAACACATAATAAACATAACCAAATCACTATGGCAGCCCTCCTCAAGCTAATGCTTGGTCTTAGGAGGAATTTAACAGTAGTTAGTACTAAATTTGGGCTCTAAAAACCCTCATTTTACTGCCATCTTTGTGCACTTCACAATAGGTCACAAAACCTTCAATAAGTGCACTCCCCTCAATAAGTTTGGTTCATCAAGCTCATGGCTCTCTTCCAAGTTTAGCCATAGCTCCATGGATGTTTGAACATATAGAAAAAAACCCATAAGAGCAAGAGAACCCTTACCTTGATGGGTATGATGAAATTGGAGCCTGATCCTAGGTGCATTCAAGTCTTAGCACCACATAGCTTCCAATTGCCCTTTCTTGCTTTCTTTTGCCTTCAATTTCAATCAATTGCCAGTTTGAAGGTGTTAT